>LPNX011052971.1:330574-367651 GCA_001517045.1 Pseudotsuga menziesii
TAATGTTGTTTATTATTTATTAATTAATTAAACATTTCAGAAAATTTGAAGTAATTGTTTATTTCAGTTTCTCTGTCAATATTATTTTATAGCAGAATGATTTAGTGTCGATGGTTTAAATATTCTCATTTAAATCTTACTCCTTGTCTTTCTGTTCATCATTATATTAATCAATAGTTAATTTAATATTCAGAATCGCTCTCAGCTGAGATAGGATAGATAGGATAACTAAGATAGTTCAATTAGTATTATCTTAGTATATTTTACATTTAACAGTTGTTAAATAGAATTTGTGTAATTTTAGAATCATTTTAACAGTCTTTTAAAATTTAGACAATTAAATATTAAACCCTCCAAATTTGAAGACTTTCCTTAAGAAAGCAATTGTAGGATAACTTAGATAGTTGAAAATTAATTTTAGGGTTTATTTAGATAGAAATAACTTTAGGATAGACTTTTACTGAATTTTAATTTCTCCCTAAGAGAAAATTTCAGTTGGTAGCAGGACCATAACTTGTGAGATTTTTCTATTCCAAACACACCATAAGCTGCATTAAGCTGATTGTGTGGGAATAATCTCCTTGTTGGCCTAGGTCAGAAAATCAGGCCAACAGGTCTGTGTTTCAGAGTAAAGTCGCACTTATCCGGGGATTAATTGTACCCTGGGTGCACTTTTTTTTCCATTAAGTGCACCCTCACCTCATTTTCAGGCCCGATAAGAGCGACCTACCCTGGATTTGGGGTTTTTGAGATCCAGAGTCAGATCCGACTGACAGTAACCCGTACTATGGCAAAATTGACTCAGATGTTCCTAGTAGAAGCTTCGACAATGCTAATAACTAGAAATAAACTGAATTTAAACTAAATTTAACATGATATTTGAAAAACTAGGGCAAAACTTAAAAAACTTGAAATTTTAAAAATTTGGCCCAGGGATTTTGTGGGATCGACCTGGTATGGTCGCCAGTTCTGTAGCAGGGATTTCTCCTTTCTATAGGGACAAGAATGGCTCCCTTCTGTCTATAGGATAGACGGGTAGGTTCCTACATGGATAAATACTGAAAATAAAAATAGAATGTAAAGGATAGTAAGGAAAACAAAGCGAAGCAAATATGGAAGAGAAACAATGGTGAACCCTTCTGCAAACAAAGGTTAGGGTTCTGCTTCCAAAGACCTGCAAACAATGACTTAACTACAAAAAATTGAAATACCTGGAAAACAATGTTAAACATAAACCTACAAATGAAAACATGGGTTATAAAGCAAAGAAAACTAAGAAGCAAATGCAAGAAAGAAAATTTATACCTTCTCTTTGGGGGGAAATGGGACACCATGCCCTATCTTGTGGAAGCACCTCTCTTGGATGGGGGAGCTATGGCCCAATGGATATGGAGGAGAGGGAGTGTGGGTGGCTTGAGAGACAAAGGGTCTCAAGGCATCCACGGAAAGCATAATAGTATGCAAGGGAGAAGTGTTTTGAGAGTGACCCCCCACCCTCCTTTTATAGATTTTTTAGGGGTTTTACGGTTTTAAGCCCTTGGTTCAGGATTTAGCCCCTTTTTGGGGATTTTATCCCCTTCTACCCTAATTTTAGCTTGTTTTAGGGTTTATCATCTTTTTGGGGGCTTTAGCTCCTAGGAGAGCATTTTGGGCTGCTTTTTGGGGTTTTTAAGCCCTTTTCTTCATCCTTAGGCTATTTTGAGGGTGTGGGAGTCAAATGGAGTGATATTAGGGTCATGAATGGGTGTCCTTGGGTGGTGTAGGCCATGTAGAGCTGAGTGAGAGATTTTTTGGGTTAACAAACTCACCAACCAGTGAAACTCCCGACAACAGGAACATATCGAAAATATTATTGATGAATATCGAAATGTATTTCAAGACCCAGGTAAAACACTCTGTTGAACTTGTTCTTGGTTATTCATTACCTAAAAAATTTGTTTACAAAAGATCAATTATAGGGAATGAACAGATTCATAGACAAATTCAATGTTTGATCAATAAAGGTCACATCCGAAATATCTCCTCTCGTTGTGGAAGTCTAGTCATCCTCGTTCCAAAGAAATACAGGACTTGGTGCATGTGCATCGACTACCATGCTCTCAACAAGACTTTGGTAAAGAATAGATACCCTCTTCCAAGGATAGACGAACTCATCGAGTTCCTAAAAGGTGCTAAATTATTCACTAAGATTGACCTTAAGTTGGGATATCATCAAATTTCAATCAAGCCCACCGATGTATGGAAAATTTCTTTCAAAACCAAGGAAAAATTGTTTGAATGGTTAGTCATTCCTTTTTTCATAACAAATACACCCATGACCTTTATGTGATATATGGATACCATTATTCTACCTTTCATTATAAATCATGTCATTTTCTACCTAAATGACATCTTGATTTTCAGTCGATCATCGAAGGAACATGTCCGATAGTTTCAACAAGTCCTCTAAACTCTTCAACAACATCGACTCTGTTTTAATATGGAAAAATGTTCATTTGTGCTGAACAACATCAAATATTTGTGGTATGTAATTGAATCTGTGGGAATTATCGTCAATCCATACAAAGTATAAATCCTTAAATATTGGCCCATTCCTAAAAACATTCATGAACTAAGAATATTTCTTGTTTTGGAAAAATTTTATCCACAATTCATATTTTGCTTTCGTCACATAGCATGGCCTTTGAATCAGTTGACTAGAGGAAATGGTAAAAATGTCTTCAAATGGATAGTGGCGCAACAAAAAGATTTTGAGAAGCTAAAAAACAAGCTCTGTACTGCACCAGTACTTGTGTTACCTAATTTGCATCATCCTTTTTATATTGATATGGACACATTGGACTATGCATTATGCGTAGTAATCACCCAGTCTGGTCACCCAACCGAATTTCATTCCAAAAATTTAAATGACACCATTAGAAGGTATTCGACATATGAAAAGGAAATGTATTCCATTATGCATGCCCTTAAGAAATGGATACATTACATTTTTGGCAAGGATATGACCATTCTTACTGACTACAATCCTTTACAGTTCACCCCATCCCAATCGAAGTTACAAACAACTGGACAACTCAAGTGGATTAATTACCTGCAAATATTCTAGTTGGTAATTAAGTATATAAAATTTAAAACCAATTTCCCAGATGATTTTCTGAGTCAAACACCCATTACTCCCTAAATGATGGTCATTCTCATTCCATGCAAGAATACTACAGCAACACAACATATTGCTCAGCTCTTCTTCGAACATGTCTGGAAACATTATGGATTTTTGATGACCATAATTTTCAACAGAGATGTCATATTTATGAACATATTTTGGAAGGCTCTCTGGAAAAATATTGATACAAGACTCTCCTTATCAACAATTTTCCATCCTCAAGAAGATGGAAAGACAGAAGTTGTGAATCTCTTGGTAGTACAATTTCTCTGTATGTACAATCACAAGCATCATCAGACATGGGATGAAATCCTCCCATATATACAACACAGTTACAATCATGCTCAAAATAGTTCTATGGGAAAGATTCCATTTGATATTTTTTATGGATTTCAAACCTCGTTTCCCATCGAATTGATTAGTTCATCGACACAGTCGAACGACACAGACTCTGACCAATGAGAAGTTAAAAAAGATTTGAATTTTCAAGATCAAATATACAACATCTAGAAGCAAGCACATGAACTATTGCAAATAGATAACATGAAATCTAAGTAGCGACATGATAAGAATCGTATCCCGCATTCATTTAAAATTGGGGATTAGGTATGGTTATATATCAAGAAGGAACACTTCACTGGTCCATACAGTAAGCTGAATCCTTTATGATATGGTTCGTACAATATTCTTAAACAGATTGGAGAAAACAATTTCCATATTTACATTCCTTCATGCTTGGGTTTGCATCCAGTATTTAATGTGGATCTACTTTAACCATAACACGCACCACCATTGGAACATAATGACTTGCATACAAAAAACTCAAAGAAATCCATCCACATGTTCAGGAGCCTCTTCCTTGTGACACCATTTTTGGATGATGAATATGCCATACAAGGATGAACATAATTCCATTGTTTCAGGTGGCTAAAGTTAGAAAGGTCCCAGCACAAGGAAAATGGTACACTACTACTGAACTAACCAAGAAGTTTCCTCATCTTTACAAACAAACAATGGGGACCATTGTTTCTTAAGGAAGGAGGTATGATCCACCAAACAGTTGGAACTATTTTTTGGCTTCAACAGGTTCAACTTTGACTTCAAAAAGTATTCACCTAGACACCACCTCAACATGTTCAATGTTGACTTCGAAATATTTAGCACCGCTGACACCAGTGATTGACACAACTACGACATATTGTCTCTCTGTCTTGAATTCATCTGTAATGGTTAAACTTATGAACCATTCCAACTTCTCTTGTAATTAAACGTAATGAGTAGAAACCCAAGAATTATCAACACTCTTTATAAGCATGCACATTATTGTAATATACAAGCAAGTAAGCAAGTAATAGAGTAGTAATGAAGTAAGAAATGAGAGCAGTAATGAAGAAATAGATATTGGTTTGAACTCTTGAATATTGCTAATGTTTGTGTGTGTGTGTGTGTTTGTGTGTGTAGTGTATTTCTCATTTTGCTTATTTTTATTATGATTAACCCATAATAGTACTCGATTCATTCATTCAAACTGTTGTCCCCATCGTGCACCTCGACACCTAGATCATTTTTCCTTGTTTTATATTGACAATAATCCGATAAGATACCCATTCAGTCAAAGGTATAGGGTAAATGAAGCCATCTTTTAATAGCTTTTCTAATTTTGTTTTTATAGTGGCGGATTTCTTAGGATTTACTAGACATAACTTTTGTCGTACATGTTTAACATTTGGATAGGTTTTTATCTCATTTTTGACAATATTACGATCAATGCCAAAAATTTCATCATATGGACAAGTGAACACATCATTGAAATCTTAGAATATAGTAGTATATTGAGTTATTTCCTCTAGAGAGAAATTGGAACCTATATTGATATTTTTGATGATTCTATGCTGAATGGATATACCAATAGGAATGATTTTTAAAAAAATTTCCAAATTTCCTTCCGAAACCACAATGTGGGTTTGGACGACAGATTGGTACCTTTCCATATCATCATCAAGGTAAAATTTTTGAGGTTTAACTTCTAATGAATCCATCTTAGAAATAAATGATGACTGATGATGCATGTCCTCCCAGGGTCATTCTGATATGTCCATGACATCAAGGATAACTTCATCATATAAAAAGGCTTGATCCAAGAGGTCATGAGTGTTGGGAGTATTGATATCCCATACGAGATATATGTATGGATCATATTCCTCCTTTGGATAAATATTTTGATCCAAGTCTACTGAAGCCATTTGAATTGCTTGATATGACATTTCTACAATAGAAGGGTACACTACTCACTATTTCATCATTTTTTTCAAAATTTATTTCCTTTCCTTATCTAGTTTGAACTTGTATGTACTCTACCATAGTTCCATTTCATGAAGTGGAACCAATTGTTGTAGTGGGTTTAGAAAAAAACTGTTAACAAAAAGTAAACTTATAATGTAATTGTGAAAACTGGAGCATTTTGAGGGGTAGATGTTGGTGGTGGGATTTTGAATGTTACCATGAATGAATAATATTTGAACATCCCTACTTGAACATATTGAATCAGTATTTTCAAATCCCCCACAAAAGGTACATTTGAGTGGACACCAGTTTTAGGTGTGCAGTAATCTAACTGATCAATTGTAACAATATTCCCTTGGTGGGGGAAACCAAATCACTCAGAATACTAAAGATACTACTAGTGTCATTTCATATTGTATCCAAATACGCTCCAATAGAATATTGTAATATATGGGTGCATCCACTACCTCAACATCAACCTAAACTATTTTACCTTCCAGCTCAATTGGGCAAGCCGTAATGATTCCATGAGGTGGGAATGAGTGTCCATCAAATGCTTTATGTATTGTGTGGGACGGTGCTAAAGTGGGTGATCCTAATGATTTCCAACATCCTAATTACATGAGACAAGTAGAGGATCCTTCATCTATAACAGTTTGAAAAATATTCATCCCATTTTTTACCACTTTAATATGAAAATTGATATGTGATGGAAGCCTACATGTTTAATGTCCTTAATTGAAGGTGATTAGACTAGGATCAGTCATATCAATTGCACCAATAGCACAAAATTGTTCTTTTCTCTGATTTGTACAACTTTGTAATACCTCCAAGGCGGACATGGCATAAACTACTTGAGATAAGTATTCTAGTATACTATATCGTAGAGCTACTCTTGCATTAGGATTATGAGTTCTTTTACATAAAACCCCTTTGGGGGGTTGAGGAACTATGCCAATGGTTTCTTTATCAATGGTAAGAGAAAATTTTGGCTATGATCCCGATGGGTATGAAACACTATGTGGTGTATCAAAATAATTCCCCCTTGATTGAACATTAACCTCATGATCTAATCAAAATATGTTGGAAACGGGTGGATTTCCGCATTGTGGAGGGTTTGCTTGGTTTCCCCCTTATGGAGATATTAGAGCCACAACAAACACATGTTATTATTGGAAAAAATGGTTGAGTCAATATAACAGGTTGTTGTGTCCCACTACGTTGAGACAACATGCAATGAATATTATCCATATGAGGGAATAGGTGTGTAGGATGATATCCTTGAAAAATATTTCAAGGATAGTTGTTTTTCCATTTATCCTGATTTCCTTCCAGTTTATTATTAATCTTAGGTGCATCTCCTACCCTAGGATTATCATTTGGCTTCTTTTTTTTTCTTGTTTTTTTATTTTTTGGTCTATGACTTGGAATGTGAGGATCTCCCAATTGTGGGTTGCAAAGTTTGAACAGATACTTTTCCCATTTGCTGGGTAAGTTGATCAATTTGACTAATAGAGCCAATAACACCATTAGCATACAATATTTTTTTTGTCCTATATAGATGGGATGCACGTATTGCAGTGCGAGGTATTAAATCATAAAGTGTGTCTGGTTGTGAATATATCAAATCCATCTGTTGAGAACTCTGAATGAGTTTCTCTTCAGTCATGGATCCTGACATGGCTACATATTTTGGAAATATTATGAAATAATGATTTCAAAAACTATTATGTTAAGAATTGATCTTGAATTTATTCTTTAATAAGCCTTTTGCATATCCTCCACTTATGTACATGATCATATATGTGAGTAGAAGTGGATTTCCTAAGAGAAGTCAAAATTTCAGTACATGTCTCATAGCGGATATGTAATTGAAAATGTGTCAAAAATACCATGGATAAAGATGAAAATTCCATGAATGTATTATGAGGAAAATCTATGTACCATTTCGCAGTAGTTCCCATGAGGGTCTGCTCAAACAACTACAACCTAATATTGTCATCAACTAGGGAATTGGATGAACACCATAAATGAAATTTCATCACATGATTCAATGGATCGTCCCCTGGTTGTCCATCAATTTTTTGTATGTCTGGAGGAACATTGGTTGGTATTGTTGGCCACCCATTCAAATTTAGAACATAATCAATGGTCAACATTGATAAATCTGGTAGATTAAATGTGGATAGAAACAATGATATGATAGGTTTCATCGCATATGTTTGGTACACAAGTGGAGATTAATGGCTCCACAATCCTTTAACTTGATTTACGCTCTAGGATGGATTTCCTCCTTGTAAAGGAAGACCTCAAAAATATTGGTTATTTCGAAGAGCTTTTCCATTCCATTATGGGATGGTATTGAAAGGTGGATTTCTCACTTGCGGAGGTGGAAACCAACAATGTTTATAGTTTCTTGGGAATCGACCATTCCATGGATATTGTACTTTCACTTTAGAATAATTCCAAGGTGTATTTCCCTTTGTGGGGTTTGGATCCATAAAGATTGGTTACTTCCTAGACCTTGGCCACTCTCATCTTGAATAGGATTGATGGGTGGAATTATCCCTGGCATAGTGGTTTTTGGGGGTGTAGAGTTTCCCCTAGACATTGTTCTAGGATTAGTAGAAGGATAACACCCATGAACATTTCCACCCATTTTTGGAGGATTAATCCAATTGGAATTTATGTTCCAAGATCCAGTATTTCCAATAGGAATATTACCATTCCATGGTGTAGGGTTTCCCATAGAAGTGCAATCTCGACAATTATTGGGTAAACCAAAAGGATTCACATTAAATCCTTGTATGTTTTGACCTTGATAATACCCACAATATTGGAAACCCATGTTTCGTAAGGTACACCCTCTTGTAGGGGTACCTATATATGAAGTAGATGTACTTCTAGGATTGGAACCTAGAACTATACCAATTGGAATTGAATTGTTGGTTGAACTTATGCAAGTGTAGGCATGTTAACTATTGGGATTGGCATTGAGGTTGAATTTGAGATATTATATCCTCCAACAACTATTTAGGATTTCATTGGTATGGTCCCTTGAGCTTCTGAAGAATCCAAATGATTAAGTGTATTATTTTGCATGTTATTAAAATATGTGAAAAGAGGGTTAATTTTATCTAATAAATCACTTACAACAAGTATTATTGGGTCTAAAATATTAAAATGTGTATTATCGGGATTAACTTTATGGTCTTCTAATGTTTCAACTTCAAATGGAGCAATATTACCAACTATTTATGTAGATAGTTCATGATTAGGATGATTTTAATCTTTTCTATTATTGTTAACTAAATTTAAAATAGTTCAGTTTCAACGTCACGTGAGTTTTTTTTGTATTCTTCTCCGTGTTTTATTAGGGCCTTCAAATTTTGGTCGCTCACCTCATTGATTCTTTGAGTGGTGGTTTAGGAGAGAGGCCACTTTGATGTTTGATTTTTTAGAATTGGTTTGTTAATTTAAACTTATATCAAATGTGATCAAACAATCCTAAAGGAAATATAAACTTCAACAAAAATAAAAATGTCCATGCAACTAAAAATGTCTTAAGGAAACAACAAGCAAAATTATTTCCAAAATATGGAATTTTAGTGAAAAGTTGGACTTAGAGGGTGTTCCAAAACTAGTAGCTCCTAAGGGACATCATTTCTAAAAAAATACTAAATAGTGAAGTTATGGGAAATAGCTACACTGTTCTTCAATTACCAAATTAAAGGTGTAAGTGTTATCTCTGGGATACTCACCCTCCCAAGGAGTTGAAACAACCTTGTGTTTGTCTTAGGTATTGCAAGCGTTCCCCACTTACAATAGCCCGTGGGATGTCCTAGGAAAAAACTATGGTTGCCATTTCACAATATGTGGTCGGGATGGATAGTTTTCAGTATAGGATAACTCACATAGACTAGACATATCAAGAAAGTGATGTCACCCCAAGGACTTGTCACTTAATTGCAATACTATAATGTTCTCATATTCCACCAAATAAGAAAGAGGGGGGGTACTACCCTTACTAATTCAGATTGATCTCATGCTTAACACATGTTTTAGAAGTTCTTTTACCCGATGCATTCTTTGTTACTAATGGATTTTATTTCTCTTTATTCAATACCAGTTTTAGAGTTATGTGGATTTGGAGTGTTAAATCCCAACCATAATCCATTGCACTAGCTTGATCTTGTTGGTGGTATCAAAAATAGAATCTTGATTTATTTTATATTAAGAATTGATTTTAAAGATAATTTTGTTAGTTTCAAGGAGTGATGCTGAAACTTATGGTGTTGTGACTCATAATATTGATCCAATCCAATGCATAAATGCTCTTAAATACGTCCTTTAATCCAATGGATTTATTACACTAAAATCAAGCTAAGAGGTTTATTTGATAATATTTCAAACATGCATTTGTTTCCAACTTTTCAAAGGTTTAAAAATAAGCGTCCCTAAATCAAGTAGAATTTTCAATGGCTTGAAAAATGTGATGCAAAGAAATTAATGATTCTTTGAGTTTTTTGAAGGAATTTGTCTTTCTTTGAATTATCAGTAAAGTTTTAAGGTTTGTTAACCAATTAAATCAACATAAAAGTGATTTCAAATCTATACCCTATTTCTCATTCACAATATCTCCCAAAAGTGTGAGTGAAGAGGGTACATAGAGCCCTTTAGCATTCTATGAAAAACAAATATTACACTTGAGATATTTGATTCTCATTGACAAGACCACCCAGAAGTGCAAGTCAAGAGGATATGTAGAGATCATAAAAAAATATGCTTTAATTTTTTTTTCTACATTATTACATTTTAGACACTTGTTTCTAGTTCATAAGATCGCCTCGAAGTGTGAGTGAACAGGATATAGAAGGCTCGAAATTACACAAAAAAAGAATACTAGACTATTACACTTGAGATCCATATCTCATTCGCAAGATCACCTGAACGTGTGGGTTAAGAGGATATGTAAGGATCGAACACAACTTACAAGAAAATTTTTTGAGAATGAAAAACAAAATCCTCTAGTTGTGCTTTAAGAAATTCAAATTAATCTATGCAAACGAAAATTTTACTTGTTCAAGCAATTTTCTTATGATTTGGAGGGAAATATTTTTCAATTTATCTTAAGTGAGAGGTCCATAATTTTGATTTTTTTACGAATTTAATTTAATTTATGGTTATAAATGTGTCTTAGTTATGATTTGAAAGTGTTTATATGATCAACAAGTATATGTAATTTCAAAATCAAAGGGCCTAAGGTTCATGAATTTAAAAAACATTTGATGTTCTTCATTCTTGGATAAATTTTATTTGCAAAAACTGATGTACCAAATTAGTCAAAATATCATCCAATAATAGTTAAATAATGGATCTAAATGTAAAAATATCATCAAATACACTTAGTTCTAAGAAATATTTAAAACAAAAATTTGAACAAAAGATAAAAAATTACTTGTGAAAGTGATATTTCAAGCTTTCTTAACGAAGATTTAAAGCCTCCTAAATTCAAATTAAATACTTACTAATTATCTCAATATTGATTCTAATGGGTCCTAGTAGGTATTTTGTTGTCATCTTAAGGTCTGCAAAGTCTATTTTCATCCCAAATTAAACGCCTAAAACAACGATTTATAATTTTTTCATTTTCAAGCCAAATGCATAAAATATATAAGATATTTAAAAGATCCTCAAATATTAATCAAATTAGATGAAATTAATATCTAAAATATTTTTTATAGGATTCATAAGCTGTCTGTAGTAGAAAAAAAGCAACGAAATGACTAAAAAACTAAATATTCTATGTCAAAAAATTTCAAGAACCTGTGACTTTCTCTTGCTGTGGGAGATTATCTATTGTGTTAACACACGATGTGTCACCAACACACTTAGGTAAGGTAAAAATGGTTTCAGAATGGGGATGACTCTCCATGTAAGCTAATAAATACCATCAGCAAGATCAAGGGAAGAAAATTGAAGTATTTGGACCAAATTCTCTTGAATTTTATGTTTTAAAGTTAGATTAAGGTCGGTTTTCTACTCCTAATATGAATTAAGATGTCTAATGATATATATTAATAATGAATAGAAATATATAAAGGAAATAAAAACCCAAAAAATGAGGAAAAAAATAAAGAAATCAAGAAATGAAGCTCAAGATCCCCAACGGAGTCATCATTCTGTTAGTGGAGTTTCTACAGCTTAATATATGTCTTACTCTCCCATTTCTATGGGGTGGGAGAATCACAGTTGACAAAAATACAAACCAATTTCGATAATTAACCTAATATCTTAATCTTTCTTTCATGAATTTTGAGAAGGGGAGGAAGAGAGGAGAATGCCTCTTGTAGCATTGAAGTTTGATGGAGTTTCTTCATAGTTGAGCTAGCAGCCATTTGAATCTCCTTCACACCTGAAAATATAACCACAAAAATATTTCTACTATCCTCCAAAACAATCTTTAAAAAATTCAAGCTAGATCTAGTTTCCTACCAATTCAAATTCAAAATAAAACTTGGAGGGAAAACATTGAACAAGAATTGGGGGGAAAACTAAATTTATTCATAACAGATGAAAATAAATAAATAATTACAATACTTGTAAGTCCCTTCCTTATACATTTCTTATAAATACTACTCTACTATGCATACCTTTTATTCCCAAAAACCCTTTTAGTAGAAAATCCATTTCTAGCCTTCAATTCCTCCAGCATGTCTTTACTCTCACTTTCTATCCTGTATATCACATCATATTCCTTCCTTATATAATGTCGGGATTTATGCACCTAGTAACTAAACATGATTTTGGGACTAAATTTTTTCATAACTTTTTATTATTTTCATGAAAACCCCCTTTCCATAGTTTTTTTAGGCATTTGACTTGATTTTTCAGGATTTTTAGGACAATTAATACACTTCCTAAGTATTCTTTCCACTGTAGTAGTTATGGAAACTGGGTTTTGGCCTTAAGTGGTCATCGTATTGGCCTCTCTAGAGAAACCTTTGTCTTCAAAAATTTATTCCTTTCTAGAAGCAATGGTCAGATGAGATATTAAACCTCTCAATTGTTCCAAAATTATGATCTTCATGTTGTGGGAGAAATAAAAATATGTTTTCAAACCATCACTTTCAAGGGTGTTAATTTTATTATTAATAGTCTCCACTCAATTTAAGTTGTGTGGGCATGTAATTCTTAGGAATTGATGATAGCAAAGGTAAATTTATTGTTGGAGAAGTAATACATCCTTAGTACATATTTTTCCCTTAGGCTAACTTTATTTGCCTTCATGCAATGATATCCTATGGTTTAAGACTTAGGAGAGCTGATTCAGCATTATAATTGGCTATTTTGGCCTGTTCACACCTACAAAATCACCGTAATTGTTCAACCCAACACATGTGCACCTCATTTAATGTCTTTGTTAGGATATTTAGACACCTAGGAGTTAGTTGAGATCAACTTGTGTAATATATCCGTTAGGTAAAAGTGTGTTTCTTTAGTATGCATTAGTAGGCATTTGTAAATATTCTAATCCAATGGTCACGATATGTTCTAGACATAGAGTGATCCGATAGTTCAACTTCTCTTAGATCATACCTACCATTGATCCGTGTCTTAACACCCGATTGGTCTATGATCTCTATTTAAAGAGCATAGAGGGTCCTTGGCTAGTTGATCGATTATGAGAAGCTCATGTAACTTTCCTTCTTTTGCATAATAAATTACTCCAAGTAGCTATTTGGCTGGGGCCATGGATTGTTTCCCTCTCAAGGGTTTTAACCATGTGACAAGCATCGGTGTGTTGATATATGATCTATTTGTGTGAAACAATATCTGAAGGTGTTCGGTATTTTGGGAGTACCCTGTGTACCCAAACATGGTATCAAAAATTTTATGAAGAGCCGCTTTTGGTTTTGATCAAGATTTGGAACTGGTGTTGCCGAAACTTTGAAATGGTTTATGTTTCTATATTTTATATTCATTTGTGGCCTATGGGAGCTATTCCATTGTGTCGGGAGTGCCATTTTCATTTGAAAACAGTTTTTGTTTCACCAAAAACCGTTTCCGTTTGCTCCAAAAACACCGTTACAGTGACGGATTTGTTTTTTTTTAAATCTCTCATATTTTATCAATTTATTATTAGATTTTTTATGTTTTAGTCTCAGACTGTTGTTCTCCCTGACTGCGTATGCTCTTTACCATGCACCTTGCGTGATCGCAGCAAATAAAAAACAGTAAGGGAAAGTTTGTTTGTTGTCTTCTCGGCTACGTATGCTCTTTGCCGTGCACCTTGTGCGATCATGGCAAATCAGAAATAGCGAGAAAACTTGAAAATGTAGACTTTTCAGGTAAGCTAACCTATATCTAACCCCATTGTGTATAAAATGTTTTTTGTTTTTGTTTTTCGTTTTTTTTGTGATTTGCAGGAAAAGAAAACAAACACGGAAAATGAGAGAGAAGAGTAAAAAAAAAAAAAACCCTTCCTATTTCCATACTTTTACGTACCTTTTAACCTTAGCTTACTTGGTCCAAAGTTTCTTTACACCTTGATAAGTCTTGAGTTCAAGTCTTATCAAGCTAGTTTTTAGTGCATGCAATTTCTATTTTCAAGTTACTTTATTGTAAAAGTGCATATCACAATAAATAAAATAAAATAAAAGTGAGTCACTTAAGTTTCTTAATTTATTGTCGCACTATTTAAAAGTCACATTATTGTAAAAGTGAACATCGCTTATTCTACAAAAGTGATTCACTTCAAAGCAAATTTATTGTAAAAGTGATTGTCAAAGGTTGATCTTGGGAAGAGGGGGCTTCTTTTTTTTAGTTGATCAAGTTAATATCTGCCACATCACTATTGGGGACATATTCAACATTTTCTTTGATCAAGCATAACTTCATCATCCGTAATTTGTTTTAAGTGCCATTTTTTTAAAACCGCATATTTTTTCGAGCTCTTTTCATCTAGACAATTAGTTTCTATTCTTTCAGCCATTATTTTATAGTATGGCTGCCCCTTGTGATATTATACTTATAAGTTCTAACTATTTCTCATGGAAATCTCGTATGGAGGATTTTCTGCGAAGTAGGGCACTTTTTAGGATAACCTCATGGAAAGAAATAGAACCCACTAATGATGATAATAAAATTAAATGGGAAAATTGATGTGATGAAGATCATGGATTTATTGGGATGTCAATCTCTACTGATTTGTGATTCCACATATCTGGAATTGATGAACCTGATAAAGATTGGGAAAATTTGGAATCTGTGTTTGGTAAACATAATGAAATTCGGGGTCATCAACTTGAGAATGAGTTGATTTCCTTGAATCTAAATGATTTTTCATGCATTCAAGACTATTTATCTAAATATAAAACTCTTAGACTATTATGTGTTGAATGTAGGATTAAGAAAGAAGACAAACAATGTATTTATCATATTCTTTCAAAACTTGGACCTGCATATTCTGTTTTTGTATCTACATTCTACTCCATGAAAGAATCCTTGACTGTAGCTAGCTATCAAGAGCCTAGCCTTGAATCCTTTTGTGATTCCTTAATTAGAGAGCAAGATAAGCTCATTCATCTTAGAATAATTAACAATGCAGATACATCTGGGAAATCCCTATTGTCCCAATAGAAAAAAAAGTATAAGACTCCCAAGAAATGGAATTTTCACAATAATAAGCCAAACAACAAGGGTCCCAAACCCTCTCAGTCAACTCCTCCTTTAAAAAATGACAATGGATCGAAGCAAAAAGCAAACAAGACTGAGTGTCATTGCAATTTTTGTGGGAAAGATAATCATGATGAATCTAAATGTTTTAAGAAGATGGAAGCCTTGAAAGCAGCAATGAAGAAGCACGACATCAGCCTAGATTCGTCTTCAGAATCTAACTCTCATGGACATGCATTTTGTGCTTCTGGTTACTCTTATACTGCATCTTCTTCTTCTACTTCAAATGAATGGCTCATTGATTCTGGAGCATCTTATCATATGGCTAAGGATCAAGCCATATTTTCTACTATGCATGAATGTAACACCAAACAAATATTTGTTGGTGATGATAGATCTCTAAGTGTTGTAGGATATGGAACAGTTCCAGTAGAAAATGGTCATTTCAGTGATGTACTATATGTTCCAAAAATTTCCTGCAATTTGTTATCAGTATATCAAATCACTCATTCGGGTGAAGGTAAAAATGTGACGTTTACACCTCACCAAGTTGTAATCAAGGATTTTAAAAATCCTCAAAATGTCCTTGCTACTGGAACTATTGATGATATTACCAGGTTGTACAAATTTAACAACTTTGGGTCATCACCTTTTTCTTCAGTTTTTGTTGCTCATAGTGATAACTTGAGCAAACTTTGGCATGAGCGATTTGGTCACTTAAATTATCGCTCATTACAACAACTATGTAAAAACAATATGGTGACTGGTCTTCCGCTGATATTTTGCAAGGATGGTGTTTGTTTCGGTTGTGTACTCGAAAAACATCATCGGGACAATTTTGACAAACGTGCCTCTTGGCACGCCTCGGTTCCCTTGGAGCTTGTGCATAGTGATTTGTGTGGCCCTCTTCCATCTGCTTCCTTTTCTAGTTTCAAATATTTCTTAACTTTCATTGATGGCTACTCCAGACGCACTTGGGTTTACTTCCTAAAACTTAAGAGCGAAGTCTTTAACATGTTCTTGGCCTACAAGGCCCTTGTTGAAAAATAATCTGGTCATCAAATTATTAAGTTAAGATCTGACAATGGAGGAGAATATGTTAACAACAAGTTCACTACTTTTTGCAGTAAACAAGGAATCCAACAACAGCACAGTGTTCCATATACACCACAAAAAAATGGTGTAGCTAAACAGAAGAACCACACTTTAAAAGAAATGGCAAATTGTATGATCCAATCTAAGGGACTAAGTCTTCAATATTGGGCTGAGGCCATAAATTGTGCAAATTACATAGTTAATCGCACACCCACTAAGGTTTTACAGGGTATAACACCGGAAGAAGCATGGAGTAAAATTAAACCAGATGTAAGTCACTTTCGTGTGTTTGGTTGTGAAGCATGGGCTCACATTCCAGATGAAAAAAGGAAAGCATTGCAGCCTAAAAGTGAAAAGTGCATATTTGTTGGATATTCTAAAGATGTAAAAGGTTATAAACTTCTTCAGCCACATTCTCATGATATAATAATTAGAAGAGATGTTAAATTTGATGAAAATCTCTTGTCCAGCGAGCCTAACTTGGCGGGTGTGCCATCTTTGGATTGCGAGCCTGATTCAGTGATTGTGTGTTCTTCTTCTTCCAACTTCCTTGATAGGTTTCCAACTCTAGTTTCTGATGATGACAGTGAGGATGAAAATCCACCTCTACCTGCTCATGTTCTTCCAATTGCACCAGCACCAATACTTCCACGATGGGTCCATTCAACATGTGAAGCAGTTGGTGATCTTGTCGGTGATCCTAGAGATCAACGATGAACCCGTTCTCAGTTTCAGCAAGCCTCTTCTCTTTTGGCTCAAGTTTTCGAGAATCATGATCCAGAAACTTTTGCAGAAGCTTTAATAAATCTAGATTGGGATGCAACTATGGATGAAGAATATCATTCCTTAATGGTGAACGATACTTGGGATCTTGTTCCTCTTCCAAAAGGAAGAAAACTTGTTAGATGTAAATAGATCTACAGAACTAAGTATGCCTCAGATGGAACTGTTGAAAGACTTAAGGCAATGTTAGTTGCCAAAGTTTTTTCCCAAGTTGAAGGGATTGACTACAATGAAACCTTTTCCCCTGTAGCCAAAATGAACTCCATTCGCCTTGTTCTTTCCCTTGCAGCCTTACATAACTTGGAATTCCATCAAATGGATTTCAAGTCTTCCTTCTTACATGGTGATTTACATGGAACGACCTCCTGGATATGTTCAGAATAACTCTAGACTTGTTTGTCTCCTTAAGAAATCCTTATATGGCCTTAAGCAAGCTCCTAGAGCTTGGTATGCCAAAATGGATAGCTTTCTCCTTGACACTGGTTTTTCTAGATGCCATTCTGACCCCAATGTCTATACCAAGAAAGTAGGAAACCATCTCATCATATGTGTTCTTTATGTTGATTATCTTATCCTTACTGGTAGTGACCCTAACCTTATAACCCATGTGAAATCTAGTCTTAAGCAAAATTTTGAAATGTCAGACTTAGGACATTTGCATTATTTTCTTGGTCTCCAAGTCTTGCAAACCAAAGAAGGAATCTTTCTTTCCCAATCTAAAGTATGCTTGTGACCTTCTTCGTCGCTTCCACATGGAATATTGTAAACCAGCCTCTTCTCCATTCCAGTTTGAAGTCAAACTTTCTACCACTTGTACTTCCCCTGAAGTAGATGCCACCTTGTATCATCAACTTATTGGTAGTCTTTTATACTTAACTCATTCCTGTCCTGACCTTTCCTTTGCCGTTGGTCGTGTTGCCTGTTATATGCAAACTCCTCATGAAAGTCACTGGAAATAAGCAAAAAGAATACTTCAATATATTCGAGGTACAATTCAGTTTGAGATTCAGTATAGTACAGGGGGGAAACCTTTCTTGGTTGGTTTCACTGAGTCAAATTGGGCCAACAATCCTGAAGATCGAAATTCAAGTGCAGGTTATGTTTTTAGTATGGGATCTGGACCTGTCACTTGGGCTTGTAAGAAACAACAAGCTCTTGCTCTTTCCTCAGTAGAAGCAGAATATCAAGCCACAGTGAATGCCAGTCAGGAAGATTTATGGATTCGAGCAGCAGCATCCTACTCTACTTTGGTGCGACAATCAAAGTGCCATCAAGTTTTCCAAAGATCTAGTTCTACATCAGTGCAGCAAACACATTGAGCTACATATGCACTTCATCAGAAATCTTATTCATGATAGTTTTATTGAAGTTCTCTATTTCCCTACAGATGATTAAGTTGCAGACATCTTCACCAAGTCTCTTATAGAAGTGAAGTTTTCTAAACTTCGGTCTATGTTAGGAGTTCAGGAATGTGTCCTTAAGGGGGGATAGGCTCCAATTCCTCCTTCCTTCTCCTAATAGTGTCAGTTTTGTAAATCCTTCAATCCTATCCCAAGTTGTAATTAAGGGGGGATGTTAGGATATTTAGACACTTAGGAGTTAGTTAAGATCAACTTGTGTAATATATCCATTAGGTAAAAGTGTGTTTCTTTAGTATGCATTAGTAGGCATTTGTAAATATTCTAATCCAATGGTCATGATAAGTTCTAGACATAGAGTGATCTGATGGTTCAACTTCTCTTAGATCATACCTACCATTGATCTGTGGCTTAACACCCAATTGGTCCATGATCTCTATTTAAAGAGCATAGAGGGTCCTTGGCTAGTTGATCGATTATGAGAAGCTCATGTAAATTTCTTTCTTTTACATAATAAATTGCTCCAAGTAGCTATTTGGCTAGGGCCATGGACTGTTTCCCCCTCGAGGGTTTTAACCACGTGACAAACATTGGTGTGTTGATCTATGATCTATTTGTCTGAAGTGGTATCTAAAGGTGTTCGGTCTTTTGGGAGTACCCTGTGTACCTGAACAGTCTTGGGGCACCACCTCCTTGATTTTTGGGGCCCTAGTTCAACTAAGTGCACTAGGGGGTGAATCTGGTCTATTTTAGCTCTCCCAAGAGCATTTATTACCACCTAGAGCACCCCAATGACCTCTATCTTCTCATCCATGCTTTCCTAGGACCCATTAATGACCCATCACACTTCACATGAGTTTTCATGACTGTTTGGGCTTATTTGG
The DNA here is from genome assembly GCA_001517045.1 of Pseudotsuga menziesii. Lineage (NCBI taxonomy): Eukaryota > Viridiplantae > Streptophyta > Pinopsida > Pinales > Pinaceae > Pseudotsuga > Pseudotsuga menziesii. The sequence goes on from LPNX011052971.1 coordinate 349,819, forward strand.
AGTTCCTTTGGTCCACCTAGGGGGGTTGGGGGTCAATTTTCACCATGACACTTGTACATTCCCAATTGGATGCTTTCGATATTCCTTCTGAAAAATCTTCCCAAATCCATTCAGATATTTCCATTTCTGATTATTAATATGATATACAGGATTATATACAACCTATTATATTCATTGACCCATTTCCCCAACCATATCATGACCAAAAGACCCATCAACCCTCAAGTTCACTAGTTGGAAATTCATAAAATTGTCTAGTTTCCAATGCTATGTCTCTTGTATATGTTGCTGTTATGTCTTGTATGTCTTTAATTGGTTGGAAAACCATATAATTGGCCTTCATGGGACTTCTATTCCATATGTCTGGAATTTTATTCACCATTCATGGTTCGAATCTCAAGTCTCTAGACCTTCCAGGTTCACTCAATTGTAATTGTGATCTAGTTGCTCACTCTTTTCTTCCTATGGATCCATTTGCTCATGGAGACACCATACCTCTCATATTTTCTTCTGTGTATGACATATATTCTGATATTTCAGATCCTCATGATATTTTTTACATATTTTTGAAGGTTGTTTATCAATTTTGGAGAAATATTCATGGCTTTATTCATGATACGGCAACTACACATAATGCAGATTTTGTTGAATCTTTTGATGTTATTTGGGAAAGAGTTTGCAGATATATCTTTTCCATGGTTGATTATGCTATTATATCAGATTATTCTTGCATAAAAATACATTCTTATGATGCCCATCCATAATCAAGTGATGACCATCAAAGGGCCTCTCCACATGATCTTTGTTTAGAACACTTTGATGCATTGATGCATGATCTTGGCATCCACAACATCTTCATCAAGTCCATCACCAAGAAGTTGTTCTTTCAGATCATTCAAGTGAATAATAGGACCTTATGAAGAAATTTTTATCTCTCTCATATCCATTTTTGAGGGAATTTTTTTCCCATGAGGTTTTCCTCCTTACCTCGGTTACATGGATCAATAAAAATTCTGTTGTAAAAGGTGACTTGTGCCTTAGTTTCCAAGCCCTTAATAAATATTTTTGATTAAAATGTACTAATTATAGATTAAGGGGGGGGTTTGGAGAAGTAATACATCCTTAGTACATAGTATTTACCTTAGGATAACTTAATTTTCCTTCATGCAATGATATCCTATGGTTTAAGACTTAGGAGAGCTGATTCAACATTATAACTGGTTATTTGTCCTGTTTAGACCTACAATAGTGCCCCAATTGGTAAATATAGCACATTTTCACCTCATTTAACGTATTGGGGTGCCACCTCCTTGATTTGTGGGGCCCTGGTTTAACTAAGTTCTATAGGGGGTGAATATGGCGTGTTTTATCTCTCCTAGGAGCATTTATTGCCACCTAGAGCACCCCACTCACCTCTATATTCTCACCCACTATTTCCTATGACCCATTAATGACCTAACGCACTTCACATGAGGTTTCGTGACTTTTTGGGCTTAGTTGGAGCTCCTTTGGTCCACCTAGGGGGGTTGGGGGTCAATTTTCACCATGACACTTGTACTTTCCCAATTGGCTGCCAAAGCCACTTGAATTTCCTCCAATGTATTATAAATGTGTAACATAACATATAAATTATGTATGATAATAATATTATCATAAATTAGCACCATTCGTATGTGCTATTCCATGTATTTTATGTCTCTTTGATTGTTTCTCTTGCACATTTTTTCAAACACTTCATGTGTGAAGTCTATTATAGCTCCTAGATCTGATTAAGAATCAAATTCTTACAATTATCTACATTTCTATTGATCAATCAAACATCCAACACATATTCTTGAATATTGTTGATCTTTTCTTCCAAATATCTTGTCTTATTACAATACGTTTTCTCCACACATCCCACCTTTCCATAGTAGTGAAATTTTTTCTTCTTTTGATTCTTCTTTGTTTATCCCAACTAATTATTATTTCCTTTAGTAATATGATCGATACACTCCTTTTGTTTATTTAGGGTGTCTTGTAAAACTTGTTCTTTGTAATTTTTCTTGATCTTGCCTTTGAGAAAGTGAGGCTGGTATCTTCTATAAAGATTCCCTTCATCAAGCATATTTTGTTGGTCCTTGATCAATAAATCACAAAAAAATTCAAAGGAAAAGTCCTTACCAGATTGCTTATGTGACATCTAACTAGAGTGGAATGAGGAGCATAACACATCATAGGTTTTCTTTGGATTCATTAGGACCAGTTCAATGAGTTATCCATATTTATTTAGAAAAATATAGACACATTCACCCAATTTGAATTCTATCTCTTTTATATGAGAAAAATAGTCTTCAATCATTTCAAACGAATTGGGTTCCATCGAAATGAACTAATTCTCTATCAAAATTTCTTGACTTTCATTAATCTTATCAAACAATGACTTCGATTTATTCTAGATAACATGAGGATAGTCAATCCTAATTTTATGAAAGTGAATCTCCCTTGAAATGTAGGTCATTATGACCCAAAAAACCTCAAAACCTCATCCTTCTTTTCATTGATGAAAAACTTAGCCTAGACATCCATAGGATCTAGAATAAAAGTATTGGTACACTAACAAAGTCCCTTTCTCTTTCACAATGTTTCCATGACTGGAGCCCAAATTGCATAGTTATTACCATTCAAGATAATATGTTCTATGTTGGATTCCATCCTTTAATAGATTACAAATATTATCCAAGTTCAAAGGTTTTAGTTGAAAAATATTCATCCTAGAGGTAATCAACCCTAGATCCAACTCATCACTATTTGTGGACAACATGCTAGGGAAAACAAATATCTCTAATACCATGTTGGCAGAATATTGTTACAACAACTTGATAAATTACAGTGGAATATTAGAAAGGATAAATTATATTCCAAGAGAAAAGGTGGTTTCAATAGGAACCATTTATATAACTTAACCATGGTGCATTACAATAATAACATCACAATGCATTATATTTTATCCAACAAGTATCTTGTGCGAGTATCTCAATGCAAACCATATGTTTGTTCTTTTATAATCTCCATATCTAAAAAAATTCTTTGAATTGAGGGAGATTTGGTCCAGAAACAAGGTTTTATGGTTCTAACCATTTCCTAAAATACCACATCATTTTTTTATTAGTTGAATATTCTATTCGAGTTCACCATCCAATCCATTTCCCCATCAACCATCAATTCAACCGATCAATTGAACACTCAATCGATCATACAATCTATTGCTCTACTAGTACACTGTGGAATTTCAAATGACTTCCCGTAGAAGATATCAAGTTGTGATGAACTTGCATAACCTTTGGTTCCAACAATCCATGCACCTAATTCTACTATCATGAACCCTTATGCCTCCCAAAATAGTGATAAAATAGAGCACAATAATGATTGCAAGTGATCTCCCCTCCCATATGTATTATATCAAGTCCTCCATGACCAATATTTGTCCTTTCCATTTGGAAACCATATTTACCAACTAAATCCTAAAGATAAAGTTTATTAAATCATGAACTAAATGTAAATCAATGCTATGTTTATTAAATACTAATCTACACATAAGGAGATGCTTGTTTGGAAGTTTTCGTTGGGGTGCAAACCCTAAAATCAATTGCATAGAATATGTTTTGCGTGCCGCTTATGTGAATGATTTCAAAAGTACTTCATGTCACTTATTTAATGATTTCATTCCATTGGTTAGCTTTGTGGGTAAATTTTTTGTGTTATGGAGATGATTTATCTAGTACACATATTACATATGTGGGTTAGTTGTTGTATGGGATAGATACAAGTCTCAATGTTGATGGGCTCATTGTCCATAATAATTTTGTTTTTTTATTTTCATTTGGAATTTGCAGTATCCAAAAAATTCCTAAATCACTGACTCTTATGCCACTAGTACCTTAAATAATCCTCAAACACTTACCACATTGACCCAATATCAATGTTTAAATCTAACGCATATCTAGTCCCTAACACATTGACCACTAAAACACTAAACCCTCACTAGGACACAATTCAATTTTTTCACCAAGGGTTCAAATTGGATAAACTTGATAGCTAGAGACTCTTTCTTTCATGATCACATTTTTTGGGCCCATACGCATGTGATAAAACTCATGAAACTCTATTATGTTTCTCAATTATGATTTTAGTCCATAGGACCAATTTTCCATGTGTCCCTAAATGACTTTGGCAAGAGAGTTGTAACTCCCTATAAAACTTAAATTGTGTCTAGTCACAAAATAATTTTTTATGTTGTATTCTATAAATCAAATTATAGTTATGGATTCCCTTTCCTTGCAATTTCCATGGACAAAATCATATTCTATTTGTGAATATGAGAAACTAGGGTTTTTCTAATTGGGACACAATGTTATTTTTTCATTGAGGGGTCAAATTGGATAAACTCAATCATGAGATCCTATGTATGGAATTATCACCTTTTCTAGGCCTAGAGACATGATCTCAAGATCCAAAAAATGTATTATGTTTCTTGGTATGATTTTAGGTCCTGTGACTTATTTTCCATGTGTCCCTAAATGGATTTAGTAAGCAAGTCACAACTCACCACAAAACAAAAGTCGTAAGTCCAATTTCCAAAATGTCAGTTCTGTTCAATTTATGGAACCATATTATAGATAATGATTCCCTTCCTTATGATTTCCATGGTCAAAACATATTCTATTTGGAAAGAAAATTGCACAATTTTTCTTAGTGCAATTTTTCCATCGAGGGGTCAAACTAGATAAATTAGATAATGGGAACCTCTATATGGTATGATCACCTTTTCTAGGAATGAGCACATGCGATCAAACTGATGGAACTCTATTATGTTTCTCAACTATGATTTTAGGCCATAAGACCAAATTTCCAAGTGTCTCTAAATGGATTTGGAAAACGAGTTGCAACTCCCCATAAAACTAAAATTGTGAGTCCAATCATCAAATTGTCAGTTCCATTGGATATTAAGAATTAGATTATAGTTAGGGATGTGTTATGGAAAAAATATTCCTATGGCTTCAAGTGTACCACAATACACAGTATAACACTAGAAATCAAATCCATTCTCAAGCCTGCTAGATAAATTAAAGAAGCTAACCACTAAGGGATAAGAATCATACCTCAACTGGATGTTCGAACAAAACCACCATTAATCTCATAGTCAAATTATTGTCCTACAGTTTTCCTTAAAAACCAAATAGATATTTGAGCATAATATATTAAGTGTTAGCATTCATTATATCATATTCCATATAAACATGTATAAATAAATTATACACATGGAAACAAATATACATAATTACACACCAAATTTGGATGAGAAGTGGATATTCTATTAATATAAAACAAAGATACAATGTGACAACCTTTGTCGACACCTCATCTGAACCAAGAAATCGAGTCCCTCCACCTAGGACTCAACCACTTCAATCCTCCATAAGAATGCGAGCTCACAAAGACAATGGAAATCTTGGGAGAGGAACACAAATGGTTCCATTGACAAGGACAAAGGGATGCAGACTCAAGAATATAACAATGGGGAATTTTTTTTTCTATATTCTCTTTACTTTCCAAGTTTCTCCTCCTCTAATGATTCAAAATGGCTCAATATAAATCCCATTAATGGGACATGGAGGGTCGAATCAGAGCATTTCCCAACATGTGGAAGGCCAAGGATCAATGTATTCATTACTTGATTGGGAAACTCCAAATAATTTTTTTTTTTTAGCACAAGAACCGATGTACGCAAGAATTAATGGTGCAAGATGTGTATATGTGCGCTGTAGAGCTAGTGACCAGCATATGTATTTAAAAATTTCTTTCTAAGGGTTATACTAAAACATCAGGGTTATACTGAGTAAATGGGGTATAGTGATTTTGCGTAGGGATAAGGGAAGTCCATCAAGGCATGATGCATAAGGTGATCCCAATAAAGCTATAACAAATTCCCCCTAATTTGTGAGGTGAGAGTGGTTCATGATGGCCAAAATACATTATAATATCCCAAAAGTGGAGTACTAAAGATCGAGGAGGAAGAACTAGCCACTCGTTGGCATAATACTATGATAAATATGTACACATGAATTCATATCTAGAGTATATATAGTAGTCCCAAATACATATAAGTACAATGGCTATGAATATGGATAATAAACATATGTCATAAGTGGTCATAGCCATGTACAATACATAGTGGAGTCTTGTCTCCACACTGAATGAAGACATTTGGTACATAACAAGATACACTAGATTGGTATGAGAACTAAAATCCCATAAGTATTGTCGTGCTAAAGGTAGTAGCATATCTAAAATGCCACCATACTCTGAGGTCTTCTACATGAACCGTTGATGGTACATGTACCATCATTGAATGAATGTGTTGAGGTTGAACATGATGAAATATTGTCCTATTACTGTTCATTGATGTATACCATTAACAAGCACAAGACATCCAGTCGATGATAAAAATGGGTGTCAAGGTACTAAGTGCATTCAACAAGTGTGAATAGATATGTTTAGGTTTAAAACTTAAAGGATCCAACGTTCATGGGAAATTGATGTGTTCCCAAGTCTTTCAATGGAGAGAGAACCTACCACTGATGACTATAAGTCTCCATGCACTCAAGGAATTCTAGAACCCAATTCCACAATAAATTATTCGAAGTTGATGGAATGGAATCTGCTGGAAGGAGGGAATTAGGGAATCCCCCATGAACCAACATGAGGAACACAACAAGGCTAGATAATTTGGAATAGCTTAGACAAACAATATGTTGACAAACTAGTAACCATGTGCATCTCTCGTGCATACTATTTGTAAGTAACATGTGAAAGAGACCCTCAATAGTATCCAATCATGAAAACTATTGATAGAGGCATGGAAACCATAAATTGATTCTAATGGAATCTAATACATTACATGAATCCCAATGTGTTAATATATTTCTTGTTTTCAAACACAAGGGAAACCACTGATTCAGTGACCAATCATGAGATGCCATATGTTTAGTTCAAGGTCACGTACTAATAATGAAAGTAGACCCATGGTTCTAGGTAGGACCAAAAATTAGTGATGTATCAGGAATGGCCAACATGAAGAGTAAACATAATTTAGGAATGGATGAATCAGGCCAAAGAATTCCTTCGGAAAAGAGCATGAGGAAAATGGAGACACTTAGGCAACATAGACTCAATATGCAATGTGGGACAACTCGTGACACATGAGGCATCAACAAATGATCCATAGTGATTGGAATCTTAACCAATCAGTGGACAAATATCTAAATAACAAGTACAAACCCTAAGGTCATGATAAAAACCCAACCCTTGAAGAATGGACTCATGAATTTTGCTTGATTTGAAGGAGACGCGACAACTACCAATATAAGACATTATTGTTTCACATCCATCTTTTTATGTTTTTTTCTTTTTTTTTCTTTTTCATATTAGCAATATTTAAAAAGAATAAAATATGCTTATATTACAATAAAGAGGAAACACGTGTTGTAGTAAAGCCAATTATTTCCAAGTAGTGGAACATACCTAAGCTCAATTCAAGGAATCACATGTAGGATAAGGACACTCAGGTGAATGTTCCCTCTCGAATATGGGATAATCAAGTTGTAAAGGGATAAATAAGAGGTTATTCTTGGATAGAATTGAGATAATACCAAGCTATATCTATTATAAAAGTGCAATAGAGAGAAAAAATTAAGCTTAATAAGGCAAGCAGACACATGCAATGCATATACAACTTGATGTAAAACGAGAGTCCGTATGGGAGCTGGCCAACATAAAAGCTAATAAAGAACATGAGGTTTTTGTTTGAAGGCTTGGCAAGACTAAAATGGACTCCCAGACTTAAGAAGGAAACTCAGCATGGGCACTGGATGGAAAAGAGATCTAACTAGGGTACACATGATAGGGGAAGCTCTATTTCTTACATAATGACACTTCTAGTAGTATCAAGGTAGTTTTGTGTCATTAAAAAGTGGGTTTGTACCTAGGGTTTATGAATCATGGTATCATGATATTACAATATTGCAAATGGAGTGAAATCCTATCCTATATTCTAGAGACAAAATATACCTTCCAAAGGCATGATCATACTAGGCACAACCCCTTACCATCTAAAGGAACTCTTCCACAAAAAATCCTCACATTGTAATGTTAGTCAATAAATCTCAAAAAACTATATAGAAATGTATAAATCAATAGAATGAAGCCACAAAATTTTGGTAGGTAAAACCAAAATATATACACTGATGTACAAAGATCCAACTGAAGCTAGCGGTTCTGTAACACCCTGTTTTGACATTTCTACCTGAACTACTATTATATGTTGTATTTGTTTGATTGTGAGACCTCGTCGGTTTGATGACACTGTGGACATATGGTTCTATTATTTTTCCGATATATATATGTGTGTGTGATGATGATAGTATTATGGTCGGTATTCATGTTTAGATATGTATCATGTGTTAATTATGTCAAATATATGGAAATTACTGAATGATGGGTACGTGGATACCGTTACAGATATATGTTGAAATAATGAATGTTATTCCAGGTACATGGCAAATGAATGATTTTATTGTTGTAATATTATGATGAGATATATGTGTACATATCGAGGATTATGCACGATATCCTATATTATATGTCAAGGAATAACTTACAGGTTGAAACAGCTAAGTGATAGCTGGATCCTACGAGGTGGGAGGACCTCGGGGACATGGAATTCTAATGATAAAATGGTATGCGAATGATGCATTAATTACTTTCATATGGTTATTATGCTATTTATTATGATGTATGTTATGACATGGGTGTGGTAGAGTTCCAGGAAACTCAACCGCCCAGATCGGTTATACAATGACAGACCGAGTACAAGTGCAATGCTGTTGTTATGTCGAGTAGACATAGTCCCTTGTTCCATTAGGGGGGTGGAGGCTTTACCCACCGTTTATCCCCGAAACCCAGAGTCATGGGAGGGCTATGCTACGATGCGCTCCCCAAGGTGTGTGATGATGACTGGTGGTTGCCTGCTGGGGAAGCTTGGTCGATGTGGTCGACACTTCCGCTTACGAGTTCTAGCTGGAACCGGTCATGGGTTGACATTCCAGGGTAGTCTAGCAGAGGACAGGATAGGATGTGGAAGTTAGTAATGATGTAGGTAGATAGATGTAGCGTGAAGTAGGGGTGAGAACAAGATCTAACTGTAGGTGTGTAAAACCCTTGATTAGTATGTGTCGTAAATCAGTGATGTATGAATTGTCATAACATGAATTTCAGTAAGCTAATGGATCATACCTTGTAAACTATGCTAAAACATGTGTCGGTAAATAATAAGTTCCTTGATTATGATTGATGTATGTGAATTATTACTTTTAGTGTACTTACGTGAGGAATGTAAGCAGTAGCTACGCTTACATAACTCGCCTACATATTATGAATTACATGAAATGTTGTTGAGTAATAATGTCAATTAGTGTCGCCTAATATTAATTACCGTCGTTAATAATTAACTATTGTTGATCAAAGTAAATGATGTCGATTAAAGTTAATAATGATGATTAGGGTTAATTAGTGTTGATAAGACTGCTATTAATTTGATTGTAAGTTTTAAATAAATGTTCATAATGTTAAGGTATCTTAATAATATTATTATTAACTTGAATAATAAATGTCAATTGAGTGTGAATGTCGATTAGTTAGTCCTACTAAGGCTAATATTAACTTGTTTATAAGTGTTAAATAATTATGAATTATGTTAATTAAGTTTAACTATAATTAAGGTTTGACTAGTGAAGGTGGTAAATATTTCCATTAATGATCATTAAGATTAATTAAAATTAATTTGGATAAGGTAATAAATAAATATTAAGTATGTAAATGATCTTTAAAATGTTTATTTTGTTGATTGTGGCACGTACATTAAATATTTCAGAGAGTTTTAATTAGTCAAAACATAAATAATTATTGAAGTTGAATGATTGTTTGTAAATCAATAAATGAGCATGCATTAATTGTTAATTAAATTAAATTGGTGAAATGTGCAAGTTTAAACTATATATAACATTTATTACTTATTAATTAAATGGTCAGATATTGAAAAAGAGTAAGGATATGTTTAAAATTATTATATTAAATAAAAAGGATTAAAATTTATTGAATTAGAAGTTATGGTTGGGAAGTGAACCCAACCAACACCTTGCAATATTAATTTAATATTTAAATTAATCCAAGTCCAAGTTGAGGGCTCAAGGACTTAAATGGTAGATGGAAGGGGGTTGGGTAAATTTATGATGAAGATAGGGGTAGTAATGGGGGAGGTTGGAAAACATGAGGATAAAAGGGAGAAAGGAGGGAAGAGAAGGGGATCATTCTTACCTTAGTTTTTGGAGAAGTTTTGGGAGAAGAGGGATGCAAGGAAGAGATTTTTGTTGAAGATTGTTATTTTGAGGGGATACAACAGCCGAGAGCTTGTACTCGGTTTGGGCTCGGGGGTCCAAAGGGGTACCTTTGGAGCTGGGTGGTCGGCGAGACCTCGCTAGTTGGCATGGTGGAAAGACTGGTTTGGGCTGGTTGAGTTTCAGAACTTGGGAAGGACTTTTGGCTGCAGGGAAAAGCAAGGAAAAACAGCAAGCAAGGACAACAACAAAGGTGGATCTACTAGCTACCTACATGTATTTTCCAGCAATATTATGGCCAATTCTGTTTATTAAATTTTAAAAGTTTATATGGCAAATTTTGTTTATCAAATTTGAAAGAGTTTATATGTTGTGATCATCCTTGCTACCTGCATAGTTAACAGTAAATTGTTAGAATAGATAAAACAACATTATAGATTTTCAAACTGTATATATATATAGTGAATTTTCTGACTTTAAATAAAAACTAAAGGAGACCCAGTAGGGGGCTCTACACATGGTATCAGAGCCATGGTTCCAAATCCGGAACCATAGGGCTTACTACAATTGATATAACTACAACTGAAATAAAATAGAAAGAAAATGTGAGAAATAAACAAGTGTTAATATTCTCTATGCTAAAGATGGAAACCCATGCAATGAATATATTGATGGAACAGTTCACATGGGTTTTCTCTATAGGATTCGGACTACAAGTTTGCAAATCCTCATGTAATATATGCACTGCATATATCTACTGAATGTAATTCTGTAATTTTCTTTGAAGTGAGGAAATATAATGAATCATGCACAAATTCCTCAAATTTACTGTATACTGTAACATAGTTTCCCTCTGGTTCAGCCTCAAATTTTGCTGTGTTACTCGATAAGCTGATTATGTGAAGAAAAAAAAAGAAAAGTGGCCATAGAATTTAAAGAATTAAATCCTTTGGTTCATGAACTAACTAAGCTTTACCTCTAATTGCACAAGACGCGAGTTACCAAGTGAATTCCACGACTGTATATCTATGCAGCCTTGCCCTTGATCCTTCTAGTCTTGCTAGTATCTACAAGGGGAAATAACAAGCACGGTGAGAACTAAACCTCAGACGTTAGGGGTGTGGCTTATAGCAGGGACAAAGTTCATTTGCAGAACAAGACTTTTAACATGTCTGGACAGTGCTCTGAAGTCTCCACTAGACAGATAGAATGTCCTCGCTCAGAATTTTTCTGTTGGGCATGTGGTCGTGGAGGTTGCCCTAGATTTTATTCTCTCCTCATAAATCAACGCTGGATCCTTTCAAATCGCTGGCGTATGCAGACTTTGGGGAAAACACAGGACACATTCATGTATAGATCTATAGGAAGACCAAAACTCAAGCAATCAACATATAAACTCAGTTCTATTCAAACACAGATCTAAGGCTGTATACAATATCATTTTTTGATCTATATGAAGACCAAAACACAGACAGCCCGCGGTAAATGAGTTTTTGTATTTCTATCCCAACCTATTTACCCTTTGTAACTACTCTGTCACTAACCCTATTATTAATGTTAACGCTTTCTTTTTCCACCACACCTTCTTCCCTAGATAGCCTCTCTCTCACCGCCTCGTAACCTTAGGAAATGAAGTGCTAACAGAGTCAATTAAGTGCTAAGATACTGGAAAGTATATATTATTGTTACTTATCACTTCAAGATATCCCATTAGCTTGCCTTCAGTAAGAGGAGCATCGCAGCGATTCTGTCCAGCCATATCTTTTTTTATCACAAACGAATCTGGGGCTTTTCAAATCGACCAGAACCACATAAACAATTCAAATGAAAATATTATTTCTGACCCATCTTATACTGGATATCAGCGTTATACTGCTGATTCGGATTGACAAACCCTCTTAATATAGCAGCAGACCTTTCTGTTAGTAAAAAAAAAAAAAGAGCATAATCGATGGATCCAACAAATGGATAGGATAGAATTCAAATTGCATAGGAGGGATATCAACATTCTGAGATAAACCACGAACATCCTATAGCTCATAAATCTGCGTAAGTTTACATGTCAAAGCTCACTGAATCAAATGTCAAATTTTGAATGTAAAGGGAGAGATATAGCAACTTACATCATAAGCTTGAACATGAAATCTTGCTTGTAGGAGTGAGGATGCCATGCCCAACCCCATAGAATCCAGTCCAATAAAACCCACCTTTGCAGATGCCATGGTCGCTGACTTCACTTATGGGACTCCTTACCTGATTCTGCCTATAAAAATTAACATGAAATCATAGAGAACTGAAAAATGAATAAATATCAGAATCTACAATACAATTCATGCGCTAGCCAAGGCTTTAAAAATTGAGGTTTTTGGTTGTAGCATACATTACTATAGCCATTTTAAATCAACAAGTTACAGTATTACTGTCAAAACAAAACACGGGCAGACAAAATTCGTTTCTTCACATCAATGCATAGTTTGTTGAGCGTTTAAGGAAGAGAAAGGGGCGCAGCCCACAGGGAGCTGGGAATAGCCCGGCCAGCGGCCATGGGCCTGCGGCTTGGGCTCATCCCGACCCAGTGGCCTACGGCCAGGGAAAAAAAAAAAAAAAAAACCCAGCTACAGTGTTAAACAAAAAAAAAAAAAAAAAAAATTTACCTGATTTTTCCAAACGCAAAAGTTCTTCCTATGAATACATGACAAATCTACTGTGCAAACAGCAGAATACCCATGTACAGTAGGCTACAGGTAGGCATGTAAAAAACTAGAATTTGTAGGAACCAACCCTTTATTATCAAAATTTAATCACATGAGCAATACGGTTTGAGAAGAGAACATCTGCTCTACACTAGAGTTAAGAACACGGCTTATACTGCACAATAGCCAACCTGAGCCAAGCTATGAAGGGTAAAGCCGAACGCCCGATGCTCAGAGGAATCACTGAATATGGCACTCACTGATTCATCAAAATTTTTTAGTCTATAAATCTTTCACAAACCCTAACTTTGTTGGATGGACTCGATCATGCCACTTGGAAGCAATCCAACAGCCATATAACTATTCAGTAGTTCCCTCCAAATTTATAACTATCCTGCTCTTGCCAATATAGTTATAGCACTCTCTGGATTTTAGATACGTTAAATTATGGTTTCCTCTCTCCACATTGTGAGTGGTCTGCCATAAAAAAAAAAATTCGATATCATGGTTACAAGAGATGCAAGGCATTGCATGTTATGTCATAAAGAAAATTTCGATCCGAGTAATAATAAGGTCCCTAACAGAATGACCCCACAAATTCCCCGTTATATTCATAATCAACATAGGGGTTGAACGTTGTCGTCACCATAGTAGGCATTGATGATGGGTTTTGTAATGTGATCTTTTAAGCATATCGAGTTTTTAAACCGGTCTATTATCTAGTTTTATTTATTTATTATAAATTATAACTCTTTAAAATATTTAATGTATAAAGCTTTGGATAATTAATAACATTAAGCTTTAAATAATCAAGCTATTTTAATTAAATTATTATAAAGTATACATCCTTAAAATATTATATGCATTAATTAATCATTACTATAGTTAAGACTTAATATAGTTAATGATTAGCTTTTCTTCTTGAAAATGCTCCTGGTGGAACTTCGACATATAGTCGAAGGGGCAAGATCGACACGGAATCTTGAAAATGAGATACCACAGAGACCAACATGACGAGCTGATCACTAGGACACGGATTCTATTTCATGACAAATGTTGGGTAACACGATGCTAGACTTGAAACTTAGGTTAATCTATTAGCAAATTATTAAATTATAAATTGTTAATGAGAGCGGGGCAATAAAACATTCATTGAATATCTTGAAGAGTTGATGATGACTCGATGAGGGTTGTGTGGAATCCAATACCTACACCTACGTAGAATTATTGCAATATATCTAGTACCGGGTGGTCTCAAGATGGCCTGATCGAAACGTCCTAAACTATAGCTCTTAGAGTAAACGCTCATAAAATAGTCATGACGCATTTTGAACTAATTGATGAGTTTGATGGTAAATTAGTCATATGCTAATTATTTTATTATTCCATATAACAGGGATAAACATGGTAAGAACGCGAGCAGGTCGGGGGCGAGGTCAGGCTACGACATTACCTGAGCCGAATGTGCCAGCACCATCTCCAGAGACTGTCCTTATACTGTGCTCGTTGGAAGAAATAAACGAAACACTCAGGGGACTAGCACAGAGAGGAAGTGCTACCTCGGAGGTAGAAGTGGATGCCCCTCCACTAAGGGAGGAAGTTCCTATGGTAGAAGTGAGTGCAGTACCAAGAAATCCACACCAGGATATCAAGACGGAACTTCAGAAGATAAGGCTTCCAGAATTTTTAGGGGGTTGATCAGGGATACGAGCAGAGTCGTGGTTGGAAGAGATGACCAGGTGCTTGACCTTGTAGGAGTACACCTCCACATCCAAGACCAAACTGGCCATATTTCAGCTAAAGGGGGCTGCCTTGAACTGGTGGGGAAACCAAGAAAGACAGCTACACCTTACACCAGACACGGTTCCATGGAAAGTGTTTGTGGAAAAATTCAAAGGGAAGTACCTACCCGCATCCTACCAGGAAGAACAAGCAAAGGCTCTTCATGCCTTGGTACAAAGGCATCTATTGGTGGAGGATTATGAAGAGAGGTTCATGGATTTAGTGAAGTATGTCCCTTATTTGGACAATGATGAACGCCAGGTTGAGCGCTTCGTGTATGGGCTCAATGCCAAGATCAGGGCTCAGGTACGGATGTGGAAACCGACTTCGGTCACCTAAGCAGTAGATTGTGCTCGTTACACTGAGGAGATGTTGGGTGCAAATCCCATCAGGTCATTCAACTCTCAGTAGTCAGGGTTTGCGGGGAAGGCCCCTCGAAGCTACCCTCGGGGAGGATATGTGAGGCCACCTCCCTACAGGAATAGGAGCACACCAAGAGTCGCAGCGGTAGACAGAACAGTGGCAACTAGGGTGGTGCCCCAGTTAGCCACAGGAACTCACCAGGGTGGGAGGAATTTCATAGGATCAGTCGATAGAGGAAGGGGTACTAGGGGGAGGATCCCCTCTCAAAGGTCTGAACGGGTTAATTCTCCCACTCCATTACAAATTGCTTGTTGGGGATGTGGAGGTCCACATTACCAACGTGATTGTCCTGAATTATGATCCGGTACAGTGCAGCGAGAAGGAAAATCCCCAATGGGGGAGTGGGGGTAGTAGGCATCAGATCTCGGCTACAGTAAACAACCATCAAGCAAAGCACCAATCCACTGTGGTGGAATCATCAGGTACGGTCAATAATGTCAAGCTTAGAATATTGTTTGATCCTGGCGCTACTGATAGTTTCATTTCTCCATATGCATTAGACAAATGTGGGTTGGCAGCCTATGATCATGACGATTTCAGCTTAGTCGAAATGGCTTCAGGGGTAAAACAAGCAGTAGGACCTAGTGTTGATAAGTGTGTGGTGGATCTCGGGGTGTTTTTTACACAAGTCAAAGTGTATGTCACCACTCTCGGAACTTATGATCTCATCATTGGTATGAATTGGCTTGAGGAACATCGAGCTTTCTTGGACTGTTATGGAAAGAAGGTTCTTTGCATTAATGACAACGGAGAGGCCATCAAGATCCATGGTATCAAACAGAAGGTGTCCCTACGTTTCATATCAACTATGAACGTAAAGCAATGTATGCGACAGGGATGCCAGTTGTACATTGTTGAAGTAGTAAACAGTGAGAAGGGACCCTCCTTTGATGACCATCCAGTGTTAGCCGAGTTCAGTGATGTATTTCCAAAGGAATTACCTAGGTTACCTCCTAAGAGGGAACTTGATTTTACCATTGAGGTAAAACCCGGTGCAGAGCCAACATCGAAGACACCTTACAGGATGACGGCCCCAGAACTTTGTGAGTTGCAAATGCAGTTGAAGGAATTGCTAGATCTAGGGCTCATCAAACCAAGTATTTCACCATGGGGTGCGCCAGTAATATTTGTGAAGAAGAAGGATGGATCCTTGCGTCTTTGTATAGATTACCGAGATTTGAATAGAGCCACCGTAAAGAATAGGTACCCAATACCTCGAATTGATGACCTCTTTGATCAAATGAAAGGGGCGACAGTCTTCTCAAAGATCGATTTATGATCAGGTTACCACCAGCTACGGATTAAGGAAGGTGATATACCTAAGACTGCTTTTCGAACAAGGTTTGGGCACTATGAGTTTGTGGTGGTACCCTTTGGTTTGACCAATGCCCCAGCCGTATTCATGAGTCTCATGAATAGCGTGTTCCGAAAATACTTAGATCAGTTTGTGCAAGTCTTCTTGGACGACATCCTCATCTACTCCAAGAATGAACAGGAGCACGGGGAACACCTGTGAATAGTGTTGTCATGCTTAAGGGAACATTAGTTGTATGGTAAGTTGTCCAAATGTTCGTTCTATCAGAAGGAGATCCATTACCTAGGGCATATAATTTCCGGTGAGGGAATTTCTGTTGACCCTGAAAAGGTGAAGGCCATAATTGATTGGCCTGTGCCAAAGAATGCACATGAAGTAAGGAGCTTCATGGGGTTAGCCGGGTATTATAGAAGGTTTGTTGAGGGTTTCTCAAAAATCGTGAAACCCATAACTACCCTACAATGTAAGGGCACTAGGTACGAATGGACAGATGAATGCGATGCTGCATTCGTCGAGCTGAAAAGACTATTGACAAGTGCGCCAATTATACGAGTTCCAGATATGGAGAAGGAATTCACAGTTTGCACCGATGCTTCAAGGCAGGGTTTGGGTGCAGTATTGATGCAGGAAGGTGGGGTAATATCTTATGCGTCAAGAAAGCTAAAACCACATGAAGAGAATTACCCTACTCATGACCTAGAGTTGGCTGCGGTGATGTTAGCTTTGAAGCTTTGGAGACATTACCTTGTTGGACGAAGCTTTGAGCTCAAGTATGATCACCAAAGCTTAAGGTATATCTTCACTCAGAGAGACCTAAATTCTAGGCAAAGGCGATGGAGTGAATTCATGAGCGAGTATGATTTTGGGATTTCCTACATCAAAGGGAAGGAGAATGTGGCAGCAGATGCCTTAAGCAGAAAACCAAGACTTTTCTCTCTTATACCTTTGAAGGTGGATTTGAGGGAAAGAATTTTAGGGCAGCTACTTGGAGATAGTTGGTACCTAAAAGTCACAGTGGCACTCCAGAATGGGAAACCGGTGGGACCAAAGTTTGAAGGCTATGAGTTGGAAGCCTATGGTTTGCTACAGTATCAAGGGAGGATGTACATTCCTGAGGAGGGAAATATTAGAGAGACTATCCTTAAGGAGGCCCATAGAGCAGTGTATTGTGCGCACCTGGGTGTAAA
>LPNX011053012.1:0-16987 GCA_001517045.1 Pseudotsuga menziesii
GGAACAACCTTGAGAAATCATAATCTTTTCCCTTCATATGTTGCGGAACATCATATTATGATATATGTATATATAGAAGGGGACATTATTTTAATATGTGGATAATGTGGTGATGTGTAGTTTTCTTATGAGAGCTTTATATCATAAAAATAGGGAATGTTCCACTTTTCCCAAGTGCTCTCCACTTTTAAAAAGGGTTAATATAGCTAAATAGAAAGGGCAGTACAGTTAAAGAAAAAGCTAATATGAGTTTTAGAAAGGTTAAATATATATTAAAAGAAAAAGCTAAGATAAATAATTTATAAATATTAAATATACTAAAAGTGAAGATAGTTGCCGGAGTTATGAATTCTTGTTTAAGACAAAAGCATTTATCCCACATGCATGGGAAGAGAAGAATTTGAAAACTCTGCGACCTTTTATAGAAGTGAAATGCAAGCTGTAAAGGGGATCCCTTTTGGGGAAGGTCGCCGGATGTTTATACTTTCACTCGATATAAATTTCTGGTGCATAGTAAAAGTAGTGGTTTTTGGGTAAAGAGAGGGGATATACCAGCGAAAACCCCCTACAGGTTGGAGTGACGTTCTCCTTGACGATGTGGGGTAAATGGCAAGTTGATTCTTCTGCGGAAGGATGCGTATTGCTAAAAGAAAGATGCGCTATTGCGGGAGGACTCTGCAACCAAGTTCTTCCTAGTTGGGTACATAGGCTCTTCGGCTGCATACCTGTACAATACAGATAAGTGATATGGTAAGTCTGAGTTTCTCTTAAAATATAGGTTAGATCTGAAGGTGTGATTTATAGATCTGATTTCCAGTGATTGTTTTCCTTTAAAAATGTTTTAGATCCCAATTATTTCATTGCTAGGAACTGAAAATGATGCTACATGCGATTTTATTTGCTTATGAACTGCAATTTCCCCTTGGATTCAGATCTAGATATAAAACCAAGTTTGTTGCCTACGATTCCTTTCGATGGAGATCTGGATATAAAATTCATTTTTATGCCTGCGATCGAGTTCGATGTTTTTCTCCTTGTGTTTGATAGATCTAAATGTTATCGTCAAGGGTTTGACCTATTGCTGAACCTTAGTAAACACCTGCGTTTTTATTTTATGATTGTTGAGATTCTGCTAACAATAGCAAGCTTCCCATTTTTCTTTTAAAATTGTTTATCATACCACACCTCTGGATCTGATATAAACGTTTGAACAGACAGAAATAGAGATGCAGCAAGCAAGTAGAGTAGCCTACCTTAGGCTCTTTTTAGCTACTTTGGTTTTCCGTCGTGTTACCACATGTCTCGCAAGAGGAGGATAGGATGTGTACTTAACAACAAACTGTTGTCAATTTTTTTCCCCTGGAACTTTCAATACCTTGACTTCATCCATGGGTGACTAGGACCTTACACTGAGCAAAACCCAAAAACCATATGACGAACATTCTTCGCTCGATAAATAATAAATATTATTTACCCTTAATTCGTGTTGTAATAAGCTGGAAATATAATTCACTATGGTCTTGAAGGATATTTCTGTCTTAAGAGGAAGCACTTTTTGTATAGCTTACATTTCTGTTCAACTAAATCTAATTTATGATCAGTGAAAGTGGTCAGTCAAATCGCTAGGGTCATTTTATTTACTAAATGCGGTGGTCCATCCATCTTTCCACTCGCTTGGCTATCGTTTGAAGAGTTGTCGTGAATGTTGAAATTTTATTTGGACTTATTGTTATATGGGTGGAGAGATTTAGTAGTGGATATATATATATATTACCATGAGAGATTTAGTATATGTATAATAACTCTTACGAACCTCTCCTTCGAATTGAAATATGTAACTTAAATTGGTGTAAGTAAAAAGTTTGTCATTATGATGATATATATATATTGCAAAGGGTATGACATGAAGTGAATTATTATTATATTAATAATTAGAGAAAAATAAGATCTGGAAATTTGAAATTTGATTTCTCCATTACCAGCGATTTTATATAGATCTGGATTTGTGTTTTTAGTGAAGAACTGGATTGATACTCCATTCCTCCATGTCTCCATTTTAAAGCTGGAAATCAACGTATTCTTTGACTGCGTTGCAGAGTGCTTTTTTGTGTGTTGGCATTGGTTTCTCACGTAATTTTCCAAACCGATAACTTTGGTATGTTTGCAAAAGTTATATGAGATTATTTTGATTGAATGGAAAATATTAGGTTTAGCAAATGAATCAAGACTTTGCCCAATGTGTTAGGATGCGCCCAACTTATAAAAGTGTGTAATTGTGTAGTTGAAAAGGAAAATCGATTCAAAACTGATTTGGAATTTCCATATACCCAAATGGTCCAAGCACAATGTTCAATACTTTGTGTTGTTATAAACATTACTTTTTCAACACCCTTCCTTCACAATATACATATATACATGTATTATAGTGAGAACATTACTATGGTTATATATATTTAAGTGTAAGATAAACATTGCTTTGGGTTTAAAGTTATATACCATGACTAGATGTCTATATATATTGGAAAATTTTCCATGAATAAGAGTATGTATGAAACTTACTTTAAACCATACCAATAGTAGAATTACAAGATTTTAGTAATAGGATTCTTGGCTTGTGTAATTAAGAGTATGGGATATATAACCTAAAGCATGGAGTGAAGGGGTTATACTTGGAAGATCTAGTAATACCTCAGGTTAACATTTTATACATTGTCACAATAAGCTTGGTAAAGGAGTTAAATCACTCCCGAACCTTAGTGGATTCGTCGCCCAAGCTCGGGGGTGACTCTAGGCGGAAGAACGCACGCCAGATAGAGTCAGTTGGTTGGGTGGAAAGTCAAAGCGAAGCTTTCAGTCGGATCATTCTTTAACTTAGAAAAATAAGTTTTAATTACTAGTTGTTAGTGTTAGTCGTTAAAGTGGCTAGCTGCATTTTAAGTTTATATTTCCTCTTTGAATAGTTGAATATTAATGCTAAGTTGTGAAGTGCAGGAAGATGCGGACGATGGAAGTATGGTAGAACACTATACAATATATATATGCATTCAATTATTTTTATCCTATTCTGTAACTGTCTAACCCTGTTGTATCTTAACAGCCGCCTCGAGGATTCTTGTCCCTTCGCCTGTTGCTTGCACTTGGATCGCTCGGTAGATACTATAAGTTTGGTGTTATGGTTTTTATTTATGCATAATTTAAAGTCTTTATGTTGGTATATCATTATGTCGGTATATCATTATGTGAATAAGACATCATACCGGTCATGCCTTTGTTAACTGCGGATATTATGGGTGTATAGGAGTAATGATGTGCTTGCAGGACAAATAGTTGAGCCATCCTGCAAGAAATGGACTCAAGATGATTGTAAATGGGCATAACTTTTATGCACTTGTTATGTTCCTGTATAGTCTGAGTATAAAGTAAGTGGCATGTGGATGTAAGGATAATATCCTCCTGTTCTTTCTTGTTATTTATATTATGAATTGTCCTTTACGGCTAAGTTGGTTTAGGAGGATGGTAATATGGCATAAGGATCTCATGGGAAAAATAAAGAACATGTATGTTATCTTTGGTATTCCTTAAGGATTTTTTAGGATCAAGCAACGTAAAAATGAGTTTAAGTTGGCATAACTAAATTGTCTTAATGTAGAATGAAACAATTTTGCATTCCTTCTAAGAATCAATTCCAGTTCATTTAGGACGTCACAATTGAGTGTCCTTGACATTGTTATCCTAGGTGCTTTTGGTATATTACCTTTTTGTTATCATGATGAGGAAGACGTAGAAAGTCTTATTATGTATGAACTGAATCTAAGAACGACTGTTTAGGAAAGATTGCTTCTTAATGCTTAATTTTGTATAGGAAGGTAATACTGCAAAAAGATAATTCTCAAATGATTGTTTACAATGTGCATGAATCTTTCTTAACAAGGTTGCTGCTAACAGATTTGACTCCTCTGTAGTAATAGTGTAAACATAAAAACAAAATCTCTGCACACATTGGCACCTAGGTACAAGAGGGGCACTACAGCTCACTCAGTCGAGCTAAAAAAACAAGACGAAATAAAGTGCAGTAGGTATGACTAGTCAAAATATGGGGCGTTACATCAACTTAAAAGTAGATTGGGGATTTCATATACCTTGACAATTCCTGATCCATCTCTCATTGTATTGAATTGTCCACTTCCTGTTAAGGTGGCCTGTAATGCTATATTTTGGCTGAATCTTAGAATAAATCTCCTTAGTTATGTAATCCATAAATGGTTTCCTATAAGGTAATTTAAAAATTCTTTCCAAATAAGTCAATGTTGAGCATACAAATTTACAAACCCGGGAACAAAATGCAATGAGTGTGGTTCTCTCAACAATTTGAATCCTTTAGATCATTTGAGAGCTCTCCATGATATCAATCACACAAGTCCTTGTTCCACAACTCTTTTTTTGGAAATCAAGCAAAACATTTAGCATTGAGAGTAGGTTGTACATTCATTATTCAACACTTTGGATTTATTTTTCATTGTTAGCACTAATATTTCAAATTGCAAACTACAAAGTGAGTATTGTTATGTTATGGGTGGTCACCATACTTCCAATCTAGAATGGGGAGAAAATTCAATAATTTAAAAAAATTCAACAACATCAATTGTGCAATCTTTATTCCCTTATCAAGGTTGTTGCCTTTGATTAGCACTTAGATGGTTTCCTCAGAAAATAAAGATTCATGCTATTTAGGCGGGTTTACCCACAACAAGAATGGAACTCTAGAAGATGGCTTAATATTCTATTGACCTCACCAATCCTCATTCTTTTCAACATTGATATTCATTCCATTAAAGTGGGGTATAGCAGGACAATAATGGAACCCCGCTCAATGTATTAATAGTAATACTTCGTCAACCTTACCGATGGATTAATAGTAATACTTCGTCAACCTCACCGATGAACCAACATGAAAATATATATATCCAAAGAATGTTTTATTGGAGTATAAATTCCTCCCATATTTTATTGAGATGCGATCAATGTCATTGAGTGTTGTTTGATCAAAATTGGGACCATGGAATTGCTTAAATCTATTAGTGTGCAGAAGGAAGAAAAGTTTCAATTATTTAAATTATAAGAGAAAAGGTTGATAAGCTACATTATTTTCATTAGAATGTTGAGCACTTGACACCCCATTAGAGTGATAAGAGTAGTTAAGCAAGTGTTCCCATTAAACCCAATCCTTTTATCGTACATTGGGGTAGACCAATATGAGAATGGAACCCTTCTAGTGTCAACGAAGACAAGAATGGAACCCTGCTGGATTAGATCAGGACAAGAATTGAATCATGTTCAATGGCTTAATAATAATACTTTGTCAACCTCACCAGTGAAATAAGACCCTTTCTTTTTTTATTGAAAAAATTTGTAAGATTCCAAAATATGATATCAATATCTGAGGCATTTAAGAGAAGTATTCTAGAAAAAGAAATATATGTCCAAAGAATGTTTTCTTGTAGTATGATTTTCTCCCATATTTGCTTGAGATGCAATCGATGTCACTGAGTTTTGTCACGTTGTGTGATTGAAATTGGGACCATAGAATTCTAAAATTAATGAATAATCCATGAAATAGATATATGTAAAAAGAGAATAAAATGACTAAATTAAAATTGGGCGAGAATGAAACAATATTTATCATCTTCGGATCTATTAAAAGTTGGTCGGAGAGTAACACACATTTCCTAATGAAAAACACCTTGAAAAAGAAGCTTCTATAGATGGATGGGGTTTTTAGTCAATGTAAATCAAATTGATATGGTAGCATCACAACTAAATAGGTTATTGTGCATGTCACTGAAAAATGAGACAAAAGAATAAGTGTACCACCAATATGATGTATCATTGTTTTTTTTTTGTGGAAAAAGAATCTAACATAGATTAGAAAGTTTCACTTGTGAATAAGATTTGTCTAGCATGTGCTAGAAATCCATGTATATTTTTCATAAAAATTCACTTTCAATGCTTAAATGCACTGAACGGTACAAAAATGAAACATGGAAAAGAAACTGCATGTGGAATAATCTCAAAATTGTTTCCAAGAAGCAAGTCAAATCTTATAATAAATCTCTAATAGGCTCATATAACCCAAAACCCTTAATTCAACATCACAATTATTTTTAGTTGTCTTAGTGTTGAATTTATCTTATTCCTAAGAGGGGAGTGAATTAGTAATAACGCAGATACGTATATTATTTCACTTAAACATATTTTCACCAATTAAAAAACTTTTTAGTAGTAGTAGTAACAAATACAACATGCACATATATATGAGAATAATTGTATATCTATAAATATATATAAGAATGATTACATAAGTGGTAGAATGAAACTTCCAAACATGAGCACCCAGTCATTTCAAGCATTGACCTGATCCTCAAGTACAATCTACGGGTTGTTGGCACCAAACTGCAACAATTTCAATCTTTGTGAGAACCGACTCATGAACTTCAGGCATCGACCTGAGCAAATATCTGTCTGGCTGCACAAATTGTGACTTGTGGAAATCAATCTTTGACATGTGGATAACTATGATCTCTGATTGTGGAAGCACCAACCATTGAATTATATTCTCTAGCATCAACTGGAAGGAGGCTCCAACCCCCTAGGTTTTATCTACTCCAATAGAAAGGATGCTACAATACCCTAATTATATTTAACAACTGCAACTGGAAGGATGCTACAACCCCATTGGTTTTACCTACTCCATTAAAAAGGATGATACAACACCATGATTATATTTTCCATCACCAACTGGAAGGAGGATACAACCCCCTTCTCCTTCCTCGTCTGACCTCCGTGATATGAAATAATAATGTATTGAATAACTAAAATAAACAAATCCCTTATCTTCGATTAAATTATTCACAGTACACAACTACTGTAACCTTCTTATATTCATCTGAATATCTACGTTTGGATAACTGCATATGAATAGACATTTTCCCAAAAATTCAATGTGCGATAAGATTGTGATTTGCGTATCTTTTGTGGTTCTACGATATGTTTCTTTATACTAGACAAAGTTCCTCACTTAGTCACTTCTATTGTTTTGTGGCCTACGTCGCTTCTGAGTAAGAACATCGCATATCCAAAATACGGGTATCCTTGTATATGGTGTGCTCTTTGATGTTCATCATTATCTGACTTGGACACTATGGGTCCAATGTGTAAAAACTATTTCTACGATCAATGAGCCATTGATACCCTAAATAATTCTGAAGCTTGTATAACCAGATTATCTCAGATCTTCATCTCATAAACTTACTTCACCATATATGTATCTTACTTATTTATAGTCTTCTTTGGCTTAAGGGATGTGTCCACTTGGTGAGGTTCCTTATCCTTGAATAAAGTCTCATCGGTTTGTGTCTTATTCAATTTAAGATCTGCGTTGGCATGCCGCTTACCACAATTCATCTTTGTGGGATTTGGTGCACATATGCCAACATCCTTGTGGGACTTTTGCACATAGTTTATTATATTTTTCTTCATAAGTCTTTGTACCACATACACGTTCTTTGTGGGACTATTACTCACAAGTTTATGTTTCGTGTTCTTCATTCATAAGTATCACAAATGGTATTTGTGCATATCTATCATTTTCAACGTTCTTCTTTATGGTTTATTATTTGCGCACTTGTGACCAATTTCATAGTGGGATCTTTGGTCTTATAGGACTTCCACATTATTACATATGTATTTATTCAAGTTGCTTGTATGTGAGGAAGTATTTAGCATTACAACTTGTTCAACAATATTCTTAACACTCTCCTTTGATATCAATTCAATACCTTTGACATCAATTCAATTCTTTTGACCAATACCTTTGACATCAATTCAATACTTTTGACCAATACCTTTGATATTAATGACAATTCCTATTTAACACTTAGAGCATAAGCTAGAGTTTCATGTGAGCTATTAAATCCTTGAAAGTGTCCATTTGAAGTAGCATATCTCCGAAGTGATGATTAATCCAACATTGAAGAAACTCTTGGAGGTCCTTGTGACCCAACTGAAACTTGATAATCCATATCATATCCAAAACCTTCTTGTAACAAACCATTATAGAAAGAAATCCCGAGTTAACATTGGGTCCTGTATTTTCAGGCATATAATAACAACTTGAGACACATGAAATTTGAGATCCATGGTCTGTTTTTTATGGAACAAAACCATGCCAACTTTCACCATACCAAAATTGAGAATCCTGATTTTGGAAACTAGCCAAGATATCTCCTTTCCAATCATTGTGAAAAGAAACTGCTAGTGCATCTTGACTGAGACCACAACTAGAAGCATGCATTTTATATACAAAAGAATTTGTCTGTGTTGGTTTTGGCATAGGACTCACCCGTAAAAATTAAAGCATATGTGAGAGAACCTGATCATCATAAAAAAATTAATTTGACTTGAACCATTACCTTTGGGCATAGTGCTGGAAAAAGAGTCAGATGTACCACTGCTAAAGCAAGCAAAGGGTTCACTGCTTGACATACTTTTGCATTTATTGCCATTTGAAAAGGGAGTAAACAATGGTGAATGTATAGCACTAAGAGTTGGTGAAGAGGGAATACCATAAGGATGAAATGAATAACAATAAAGGGTATCATATACCTTCAATAGTTGTTTAGTATCCTAAGAAAATGGATAGATTTCATGGGTAATAGAGCTAAGACAATTTTCCAAAATGCAATTTTCGTGAACAGTAAGGAAAATGTCTATGCTATTTGGATAGTTTTTTATTTGTTCACTTGTTGGAATCAACTTATTATTCTCTAACAAATAACCTACTTTTTTTATAGGAAAACGGTTGCAAAGATTGAATACCATCCTCAACCAACGATTGGGAGAGATCAAAAAACGAAGATGTCTGTGTCAAATGCCAATGGTTTCCTATTGCATCTGATCATAGTGAAAGTAATCAATCATCAAGCATACTAAAATTGGAATATAGAGAAGGTCAAGGAGACTGAGTAGTAGCTGGTGATGAACTTTGCCTTCCTACCTCATCAGCTCTAGGGTTTTTAAGCGTGGTTCAAGAAGAGCTGGGAGCTTCCATGGGAAACTAACCATATGGTTGGGTATATGGATAGGGTCTCACAACGATTACAAATACTATGAATTTAGTACCTACCTTCAAAATGTTGTAGGTTTTGGCTTTCCACAATATATTTAACATAACTCCTGTAGGTTTTAGAGTAGGATTTTTAAGCTTACAGTCTATACAAACTGAAGTTGTATGTTAAGTTTCTAAATAACAGAGTGATAACCAAGCTAATTTTCAGATCATGATCAGATATGTATCAGGGAAAACCTAAATGATGTAGGTGGGTAACAGGTTTCATGTGTTGGATACAAAATAGAAAACAGAGAATAAACATCTTACTGAGGTAGAACAACAAAGGTTGTTATAATTTGGTTGAAAACAACTTGAGGATCAACTTATGTTTCCTGACTATAATATTTGCAAAAATTATACACTATTATTGGATTTTCAATTGCATGTAAGTGACATGGATAAAGGTGTAGCCTCAACATCCAAACCTTTGCACAAAAATGTGGTAAAAAATAAATCGGCTTCTTGTTAGAATTCTAACGCCTTGATAGTAGCAATAATTCTATAAACAAGCTAAGAATCTAAGCACACAATTAACTTCATTGGGAATTGCAATGAATTAGCATAAGGATAGAATAAAAGGAATAATGAACACACATTAAGGAATGATCAATAATTGATAATTGATATTATTACATTGGTAATACATCCTTATAAAAGAGAATCGAGTTGATGGAAGACAACTCATTGCTAGCTCATAAATCAGACTTACTAAATATGATAAACCCCCAAAGGTGGCTAAAGCACTTTTTTAATCTATCAAGGATCTCACGAATTAGCTAAAGCATAAGTGAGTGATGGAAACACTTGTTAATCCTGGAATCTAGAGAGAAAATCACAGAGGAAGGGTTGGTAACAAGATATAGCAGTTTCCTGGTTGACTAGCTTTACCTTATCCACATAAAAGTTGGAATGAAGTAGAATAAAGACAGAATCTCCAGGAAGGTGTAGTTACTAATCCTGACAGCCAATAAAGTGGATAGGACCAAACCAAAATCAGAATAAAGACAGAATCTGTAGGAAGGCGTAGTTACTAATTCTGGAAGTCAATAAAGTGGATAGGACCAAAACCAAATAAGAATAAAGGCACTCCTGGGGTATATATGGAAAGTGTTGACCAAGTGGTGCAAGTGGATGCCAACTATCTAAGCTAGTAGGTAGGAAATTAATCAAATAATGATTAAATATTTTATCCTAAGTATTAAGCAGATTTATAATATTTCGACACCCCCTTTAAGTCGGACTTTATGATGATGTCTCTGAAATAATGATAAATATAGGCTTATATAGGTCCCAACAACAAGGATATGGTTACCCTTTACAATTTATCTTGTCCAAAGAATTTAGGAAAGAGGCAAAACCACATGGGGAAAATCCTCCCTCAAGAAAGGACATGAACGGAAAAGCAAAAATAATGAATTGTTGTTGATGTTGCTCGAAATTAAATGCTGATTTCTGGAGGAATCTTCTTCTTGGTAAGAATATAAATCTTCTCACTTGGATCAAGAACAGTTGCAAGATGGAAACTCGTACCATGTAGAAAAA
Source organism: Pseudotsuga menziesii (assembly GCA_001517045.1). Taxonomy (NCBI): domain Eukaryota; kingdom Viridiplantae; phylum Streptophyta; class Pinopsida; order Pinales; family Pinaceae; genus Pseudotsuga; species Pseudotsuga menziesii. Next base: position 10,709 of record LPNX011053012.1, read on the forward strand.
CTGAGATCCAATGATGTGTAAGTAAGAATGAAAGATATTGAGAGTTGTAATCAGCCCCAAGCTTATGAGATGACTTGAAATTTGAACCAATAGAGATGAAATCATATCCAGATAGGTGAAATAAGTGTCCAAGCGAATGCATAAGGTCTCCAACTTCATTTACAGTGAGAGGATGTGTGGAAGTGATCATGTAGGAACAGAGAGAAGGATTAGGATCATAGAGTGTGAATGCAAAGACTCCATGGGTTGATCTAGATTCCAAAGAATCCAAAAGAACACATTCTATCACATCAATAGACCCATGGGAATACACTGGTAAAGAATCCTCTGTGGTAGAAGTATGAAAGGAGGAAGGAAGGAGATGTTGAAAATCTTCAAGGAGACTCTAAGTATTAATACCAAGAATAAAGGAGGATATGCATAAGCACATGAGATCAAGTATGGTGAGTGGTATGACACAAATAAGGCTTGATATGGCTAAGCAAGCATCCTGAAAGACACTGATTTGTGCACCATCATAGAGATAGGTATGCACAAGGTGTGAAAGATCTGGCATATAGATCCCATAATCTACGATTGGATACATAGAGAACACTGAATGTGTGAGTGAATCATCAACAATAGCAATAGAAGTTCCATTAGTCACTTTTTCATCATCAACATCATAAGAAGATGAATCAGGATATTCAACTTCAAGAGATACAGAAAGATATGGCTCTTCAATATTTGCTTCTTGATTGAAGGAGGAAGCATTCAAATCAAAGAGAATAGTAGCAACATGAGTTGTATGAGATACTTCTTCATCATGAACAAATTTATCAGAGAATGTAGAGGTCGGGACATATTGAGAGAGAGCACATGAGGAAATGTTGGGTTCACTCCATGCTTCATCTTCTTCTTCCTTATACCAAAAGCTTTGTCGAAATTGTTCCAAAGTTCAAATGGATACTCAACATAATCTATGCGATGATGTATCTCTGGAGACATTTCTAGACACATAACTCCATAAGATCTATCACAGTCATTTATCCAATAAATATTCTCTTCATAAGACTCTCGTTCGATCAATGCACCAATGGACACATCAAAGAGACATTGCCTCTTCAAATATGCGTTTATCTTGGGATTCCAATAAACATAGTTGAAAGGAGATAGTAGAGGAAATTTTGAATCCATATAGAAGTTGCTGCACCTGTAAATAAAAATACAAATTTGAAAAGGAGGATTAATTGATGAACTCCCAAAGCTATGATACCATGTTACAATTCTAAAGCCTTGATGGTAGCAAGAATTCTATAAACAAGCTAAGAATCTAAGCACACAATTAATCTCACTGGGAATTTCAAAGAATTAGCATAAGGATAGAAGAAGAGGAATAATGAACAAACATTAACGAATGATCAATAAATGATAATTGATATTATTACATAGGTAATACATCCTTATAAAGGAGAATTGAGTTGATGGAAGACAACTCATTGCTAGCTCATAAATCAAACTTAACAAATATGATAAACCCACATAGGTGGATAAAACACTTTCCTAATATATCAAGTACCTCACGAATCAGATAAAGCATGAGTGAGAGATGATAAGTGATGGAAAGACTTGCTAATCCTGAAATCTAGAGAGAAAATCATGGAGGATGGGTTGGAAATAAAAGATAGCAGTTTCCTAGTTAGCTATCTTTACCTTATCCACATAAAATATGGAATAAAGCAGAATAAAGACATAATTGTCAGGAAGGCGTAGATGCTAATTCTAGCAGTTAATAAAGTGGATAGGATCAAACCGGAATCAGAATAAAGGTGCTCCTGGGTTATATATGACAAGTGTTGACCAAGTGGTGCAAGTGGATTCCAACTATCTAGGATAGTAGGTAGGAGATTAATTAAATAATGATTAAATATTTTATCCTAAGTATTAAGTGGGTTTATAATTTTCCCACACTTCTCCATCTGATCCGAATCCTTAGTGCATAGTGCATATAAAGTGCATGAATATAAATTTCAATTTTATATTCATGATAATAAATCATCATTTTTTGTTCTTAATAGGATACATTTGATTGGATATCTATGATTGGCACCGCAAGCTAACGTGCTTAATAAACCTTGTGGCCAAAATGAAGATATTGTTAGCATTTCCATGATTCATGTGTACCCAAATCCTTAAATTATACCATGTTTCTACATCTTACTAAATATTTAGCAAAACCATTTCAGTAGAAATATATATAGATATATCCTTGGCATTTAACATGAATTTTGTGTGCATGTGTTGGCTACAATTCATTGTGCCTATCCTAATCTTGGTCATGCTGTGCTACAACCTTCTATGTGTCTTCCCTTACCATAATTCATGAGCACCAGTTTTGTGTTATCACTAGCCTTAGGTTTTCAGAAACATCATTGAGACTCTTTCCAAACTTCTTTACCACTTAGAAGTCCGCTCTATTCTCAATATGTCTCATGTTATTTAGGTTGGAATTGTCCTTTACTAACAATTTTGATGCCATGAAATTATAAATATCATAAATTTAGTTAGGAAAAACAGCATGACAGGAGACTAATGGTTGTTCAAATTGGATATGAAACATAATTCTTGGCATATTTTGAATATAAGATCATCTTCTACATATGGTTTTAGTGTCTGCAAATGCATGTTCTCTCTGCAAAGGATGAAGGAGTTTGCTTCTACATTATTTTCCAGATACCTTAGCCTTACAAAAAGATTCATTTTTGGGTTCTTTTAAGCAGTATAAAATTTGAATATGCATACCACTGACCAGAAACCAACATCCTTGTCAACTTCAATTGGCAATTGAGAATGGATTGGAGAGAAATGAAATTGGCAATCAATTGAGGCACGGTAGGACCTATTTTCTATTAATGTCCTCATGAGGAAATGTGTTGAAGGATGGTATATAAAGGAATTGGTGACACTCTTAGTTGGTCCTCTCCCACAAAAACTTGAATCCCAATATAGTCTTTTTTTTTCATTTTGAAGAACTGGTCCCCACAATTCAACAGGGTTAACAATGTCAATATCAAACTTTACTTGGTAGAATGGACTATTCATTGGTATGCTGAAAGGTATGTCACACCACAAGATACACCTACTCACAATCCTATCTAGTATTTTCTTTTCCTTTCTTATAATATCAAAATGGATGAGAGGTTACACCCTAGGTTCTTTCCCTGAAACAAAGAATAGTGGTGTGGTGCCAAGAGCAGGAACAAGGCATGAAGAAGGAAAAGAATTCGATCCCCTTTAGCCTCCCATTATACTTGAGGGACTTGTGGGTCTCCTTGATATTCCACCTAGTACAAGTTCAATCAAGAAATATTGTTTCCTTTTTTTTATTCTGAATTTTGTCAGGAGCAACAATATCTTGTGCTCAAACTTTTGGGTGACATTTGGAGAATGCTTAGTGTCCTCGTTAGTGAGCCATGCTGGGTGGATTGTAGATGGTAATGCACAAATACCTTGGGAAACATTTGTGTTTGACATTGAGACGTTTCATATCAACAACTTTTCTATATGCCCAAAATCTGTCCAATTCTTTGGGCACAGTAGTGGAATGAAATTAGAATGTTGAGTATTTTTTTCTTTTCTTCTTTGCGAAAAAAACCAGCATGAAATTTAATATACACTAACGACAGATTAGTCTACTAGTGAACCCTATTATGGTTCCATAAATATACAATAAAATTAGCAAAATAATACCTAGAATATGTTTGCTCAATGTAATAAACTAAGAAAAATTAAATACATGTTGTCATCGAATCCGAGGAATTGTCTTTGTTGGGGATTAAACACCATTTTTTCCCTCCATTGGCACGGTGAAGTGAAACTCTCACTCATGGAACAAACTCTACACGTAAAGAAGAGTAAATTGAACCCCTAAAGGTTAGATTAAAAATAGTACTCCCTCACAGACTGCTAATTATGTCCAATAAATTGCAAGTTTGTTGATTTATGTCCAGTAAATTGCAAGTTTGCTGATTTTTTCAGACCCAACTGATTTTTTCATTTTGAGAAATTCTTTAGAGTGCGATTTGTTTAATAATTGGTGATTCCTCCAACACAGGTGCAAATATCATTGTTGCTATTGTGCACAATATCGTGCAATACTACCGACATGCTTTGTAACATGTTCAATTGTCATCAATGGCTAAAATCTCTCCTTGCGTGTTACATATTCTTTTCAATTAACCGTGAGCATATGTTATGAGGAGATAGTTGAGATATGGGCATGTGAGACAAGTGCGTTTTTTTACTTTTCAAATGGAATGTAATCCTTTTGGTTTGGTTTTAGATAACATGATTTGGCTACACATGATTAACCATAAAATACCAAAGGATTGATTATGTACACACCATCCTTTGTTTTACATGAAAGTAGACAACAACATGTACCATTTATGATTTGGCATATGTTTTATGAGATGCTATTGATAGTTTGAATGATAAAATATTTTATAATATTAAAAAAAAATTACTTTAGTCATCTTATATACATGATTTATTATTTATATCTTAATCTTCATATTGACGTTTGTGATTGAATACAAATTTATTGTTGAAGGGTTCATTAGGATATTTATAGTAATTTTACTTTATGATTTCATCTCAAATAGTTGTTGAAAGGGATTCCAATGTGAGTAAAGCCTCTTGGAAGGTTGAAAACACCTTTTGATGTCATGTCAGTTGTGAAGAATGAAGTTGTCCCAAAGAATTGTAAGATTTTATTCTCTGTACCTTGAGGTTTTTATGCAAAGTTATGTTGATATTATACATAATAGAGGATGGTAAATTGTCTTAAATGTTCTCTACTACTAAGAACATCTATGGCAATGCGTCTTTGGTCAACATGTTTCATGCTTCTAGTTCCATTACTAATGGTAATTTACTTCATACATATTGAACTGTATGTTTGTAAGTGTCATAATGTGATAACAGTTCCTAGATTTCACTTATGTCTATATCTTTATGGGTGCCAAAAAATTGTGTTTCTTCCTAGAAGTTTCACATTTTGTATTATTTCCTATGTTTTCCAATCTGTTGATGGCTTTCATTGAAGTTGAAGTGTATAGTTGATTAAAATTTTGGAAGGAAGGCCTAATTTTGTAGATGAATCTTGAATTGAGGTTGTCTATAGGATCTATAGGCATCAATATCGCATCATACATACAAGAAAACTATGGTAACATTTTCTTTCATTTTTAGAGATTTATTTCTCCATTTAGAAACATGTGTTCCAAGGCTTGTGAAGACATGTGCAAATAAGCATCAAAGACACAAAATTTTTCTAACTAATGAAAATATATTTCCAACAAGACACTCATACAGGTTTAGTGCCAATGAATTTTCTCTAGGTTGCACACTAGCCCCCTCTAACACATCATGCAAAGGGAGGTTTTCATGGTTATAAATAGTTCAGTGCATGCATAATATTTTTTATATATCACAGGTCTCAATAGTTCACGAGCTTGCGATGGGAGGAGGTCCAAGTATTGGTGCTCCAACAATGTTCCTTCAAGTTTGCGAGCACGGTCAGCTTATCACAAAACGATTCCAGGTTGAACTAGTTGAAATAGAAATTGCTCTTCCAAACAGAAACATTTCCAATGGTTGTAGCAGAATTATAGCATCTATTAGACTCTCCCACCAAGAGTGCAATGTTGTGTTTTGAAGGTCTGATTGGGCCTCTAAGACTTGTTGATATAATTGATTATATACAACCCTGTTTTCTTAATGCAAAAGGATAAATTGCACCCTTGTGAAACAAACACTTCCATTTGTTCTAGTCACCCATAGTGTTGTATACTATTTTGGGAAAATGGTAGAGTTTCCATATTTTCATGCCACGCTGTACTGATACTGAGCTAAAGATTGTGATTATTAGGAAAATGAACCCGTACAATTTAGTTTCACTGGGATTTCTCTAACCAAAGTTATTTGACTATGTGGAATTCTACATAAAATTATTTGGAAGATTAACAAATCAATAGTTAAATAGTCGTTTCCAACATAGTTGGTTGAATTCCCAGTTGAACCACGATGGGATGTTTGTCTTGTCAATTTTACATTGGAGGACTTTAAGGTGAGTTGAATTACCCTCTATAGAAGTCTATGATTTTTATTGTGATGCTTATAGTTCCAAGAAATAACAGACAAGTTTTCATGTAGCTACAACAAATTTGTAGCCAACGCAGTATAAATTTGTAGCTACTATATTTCTATAGTGAAGGAACACTCCCATAGCTTAAAGGA
>LPNX011053012.1:17306-54074 GCA_001517045.1 Pseudotsuga menziesii
AAGTTTGGAAATTCTTAAAGGGTGCTAGATCAATGGAAGAGCAACCGCCTTAGAAGCAGGAGGTTGGTGGTTTGATTCCTCTATTCCCTAATGATATTGTAATACTAGTTTAAAAAGACTAAATTAGTGACAAAAAAGAGAGAGATAAGTGACCAAACAATGATAGATAAGTGACAAAAAAAATTACTAAATTTCACATATAAAATTACTAAATACAACTAAATTAGTGGCACACAATGAGAGATAAGCAACCAAGAAAACAGCCAAAATTTGCATATAAATGACCAAATGTCAATTTTGGTAGCTAATTTTCGGTATCTTATCACGTGACCAAAATTGTAGTCATCTTTAGTTTGGTCATTTATAACTTGTCTTGTGATCATTAATTTGGCCATATTTTTTGTCATTAATTTGGTCGTATGTTTGATCATTACTTGTGACAATTAATGGCCAAATTAATGATCGAATATACAACCAAATTAATGACCTCAATACAAGCTATAAATGACCAAACTAAATATGACCACATTTTTTGTCACGTGATAAGAGACCAAAAATTAGCCACCTGTGATTTCCAAATCAAAATTGGACATTTATATGCGGATTTTGGTCATTTTTTTGATCACTTATCTCTCTTTTTTTCTAGTGTTTCCTTCATGAAAATACATGGTATGTCATTTTATTTGTGAATGGACTTGGAAAGAATAAAATGAGCTTCATTTGATAGATTTTCCACAACAACCATGATTGAATCATGTTGTCTTACTATCCTTGGAAATATTGTTATGAAGTCCATAGAAATCACTTTCCACTACCATTCTGGAATGGGCAATGACTACAACATTTATGCTGGATGTTGATGTATTTCCTTGACCTATTAGAATTGTTGACACCTAGAGATATATTATGGTATATCCTTCTTCAGGATATACTAGAAATATTGCTTCCTTGTTGTTGTTATGGTCTTTTGGTATCCTGGGTGTCCTGAGTATGACTTCTAATGTGTTTCATCCATGATTATTTTCTTTAACTCTGCACATTTGGTAATGTAGAGTCTTCCTTTATAAACAATAAGACCATTCTATTTTAGCGGATAACCTATGCACTTTCCCTATGGATCTCCTTGGTGTAATTTTTCCTTCACATGGAGATAAGATTCATCCTTGCTTTGGGATTCAAGGACTTTTTTCTTCAATTATGATTCACATCTATTTAAATCTGCTCCATGAAACTTTCTTCTAAGGTCATCAACAACCTTATTCTGCTTGCATTTCACATGCTTAATTTCAAAATCAAATTCATACAGGAACTCCAACCGCCTGGATTGCATGGAATTTAAGCTTGGATGGTCAAATAAATATTTTAAACTCATATTTTCTATTCTGAGCTCAAATATCCTACCCAATTGATAATGTCACCACATCTTGAGTGCGTGAACTATGGCGACTAATTCCAAATCGTGAGTCGCATAGTTCCTCTCATGCTCCTTTAATTTTTGTGACTCATAGAAGTTTACAAACTCGTCCTACATAAGCACACCTATTAGGACCTTGATGCACATGTACATACACACCACTAATTCCTTGCTTGGGTCAATGATATTCAAAATAGGGGCGTTGGTCAGCAATTCCTTCAATCACTAAAAGCTTGCGTGACATTTCTTTGACTAAACAAACTTAGCATTGCTTCTTTGCAACAATGTGATTGGATGGGTGATTTTAGAGAATCCCTCAATGATATTCAATAATATTCTGTGAGGCCCATAAAGGATCTAGTGTTTGGTACATTATTTAGAGTAGGCCATTTTGTTATGGCTGCAACCTTCTCAGGGTCCACCACAATCTTCCTTTGAAATAATGTGGCCCAAATACTATACTTTGCGCTAATAGAAGTTGCACTTGCTCAACTTGGCATATAGTTTATGCTTTCTAAGAAGCCGTAGCACCATTCTCAAGTGTTCATCATGTTATTCTCTGTTCTTGTAGTACACAAGAATATCATCTAAAAATACCAACACGAACTTGTCTAAATACTTGTTGAAGACGTTTTTCATGAGACACATGAATGTGGCAAGTGCATTGGTGAGACCAAATGGCACCACCATGAACTCATAATGGACATATATTGTCCTAAATGCAGTATTGTGAATATCTTCTTCTTTTATCCTCACTTGATGATATTTGAATCTCAAATCAATCTTAGAAAACACTTTTACTCCCTTCATCTGATCAAACAAGTCATCAAGTATGAGAAATGGGTACCTATTATTCACTGTTACTTTATTTAGTTGTATGTAATAAATACACAGACTAAGAGTCCCATCTTTCTTTTTGACAAACAACATTGATGCCCTACAAGGAGACACATTGGGTCTGATATACTTCTTATCCATCAATTCTTGTATTTGCATCTTCAATTCTACTAGTTCTGGAGTGCTCATCCTATAAGGAGCTTTTGAAATTGGTGTTTTCCCTGGGACGAAGTTAACAGTGAAGTCAATGTTCCTTTTCAATGACAGGCATGGAAATACATCTTGAAACTCTTGCAACCGTTGGTAGCCTTTTATCCTTGGTCCTTTATCTTCTACGAAATCTAATACATGGGTCTCATATATCTAGAAACCTTTCTTGCACAACTTCCTCAATTGCAAGGATGAAATATGCCTGTCTGATACCTGCTTAGAAATTCCTTTCACCACTCTTGTCCTTCCCTCTTCATCAATGCATTCAATAAATTTTTCATAACAATCCACCTTGAATCTATGCCTCTCCAACCAATCCATTCCAATGAGTGCATCATAAGATCCTAATGGTAAGACATTCAGATTGAGGAACCCATTCAACTCTATGGGCCACTCCATAACCACTTCACTAACCTTCCTCTTTGTACCGGTGGCTAATTTGACTAGTCAAGACTTAGCATGTTATATTTTTCTAAGAAAGCAATATTCAACAACTTTTGGATCAATATAACTCTGAGTAGATCCTAGATCCATCAAAACAAAATAGATTGCATATCAATCTTACCTCCAACTTCCACCATTGTTGATTTATCGTATGCGTGGTGATTTTCCACTGCTGCATAGATTCTAGGAGTTTCTTTGGCCATATATTCTATTGCAACCACTTCTTCTATATTGTGCAACCTCCGAGGGTTCTATCTCTACTGTGGACAGTTCCTCTGCATGTGATTTCCTCCACATCCTCGACAATGAAGTGACCCTCTTTTTTTGCTATCGTTGATTTGCTTCCACATCTTGCTTACTTATTTGGCTAAGAGTTTCTTGGATAATTTATAAATGGGGGTTTTAATCCACCCTTCCTTTGTTTAAACCTTCCCTTTTGCTTCCCCTTCCATGTTGGGTTAAATTCTGACTTACCAAGTTGCTCTGCTCATTGCAATGCATGGCCATTCTAATGGCTTCATCGAAACTGGGAGGGTTATGAAATTCAATTCTCTCTCTAAAATTTCAAGACAGACTTCCAAGGAAGCTTTGAATCTTGACTCTCTCATTCCTTATGTAACCCACATATCTCAACAATTACATAAATTTATGGACATGTTCTTTCATGGATTTCTATCCCAACTTTACCTCATGGAACTCTTTCCTTTTGTTGTTGTAGTACCTAACAGATAAGTATTTTTCCTTGAAGTAATTTTGGAATCGTTCCTAGTTGATCCTCCTCTCCTTAATTATTTTTGATCGCGTGAGGTGCTCCCACCAGATCGAAGCTCATCGATAGAGGCTATAGATAGTGATTTTGTTCTTTTCATTGTCTGAGTAGTCATGAATAAGGAAATATTTCTTCATTCCTAGCTGCCATTCTTCTGGTTCTTAACCGATCTTATTTTCTCCGTCAAATGTGGGAGGTCTTACCTTCTTAATTTCTCTTTGTGGAATCCTTCTACTTCTACACCCGTGGAAAGTGGATTTTGGAGTACTTAGAGAATCAAATGACCTTCTAGAAAAAGATCATGATGAAGACATCTTGCGTTCCATACTTCCAATTCTTGGACTCAATGTCCTCTTCCTAACACTACTTCTACAATAGCTCTTTGCATTTCTATTGACCGGATTTTATGAATGGGGTCAACTACGAAAAATTAACCCACACAAGTTGCTTACTGCAGCTTCCGGTGTGTTTGGGTTAGTTGATTTTCACATGTTTTGGTCCTGCTACCACCAAGGGTTTAACCCTCTTAAGGAGAGTTCTAAAATTCAACGTAGAAAAGTGTAATCTAAACTATCTATGCTATTGAATTCTAATTAACACAACTAAAACTAAACGTAAATATTAATCTATAAATTAAACAAATCTATTAGTAAAATTAAATCTATTTATCAGCTAAATTCTAATTTATCTAAACTATCCTAGTTAGGAGTCGATTTAAATTGTGTTAACTATTATGACTATTAAACAATAGAATTTTTTATAACAATCACAATTATAATTACAACCACGGTCTACTGTAAAATAGATTAAGATTAAATAGATACTAATAAATAATTATTAGTAACTTAAAATTATAATAATAAGAAATTAACAGAACACTTTAATATAAGAACTGAAAAATATTAAAATACTTGAAAAAACACAAAGTAAATCAACCAATCAATTTATTCATGCATAACATTCTTAATCAAATTACTAAGCAAACATAATAAAATTATTAAAAATATCACTAAGATCTAACATGAAAATGCATTTTGACTTGAGTCATTTCATATGGTTCACACAATTATCATATAATATAGTGTTGAAAAATCTTAATAATAAAAGTTCTTATAAAGTTGACAAAACTGTAGGTGATCTGCAGTCCATAAGCAATACCTTCTTAATGATCTCCAATCAAACAGAAAAAGCATAACAGAACTTGTGAAAGTAATTTCCTTTCACTCTATCAAGCCTTCCCTCTTGTAGAAGTATCTCCACTCTACTTGCAGACATGAACATTTACAAAATGAAAACATAATAAAGAAGAATAAAACTCTCTCTATTATGCAGAGACCCCTCCTTTCATAGTTAATTTTCCTATAGGAAATCTGAGAGATGTCTCTAACAACTAATCTCACTTTTTATCGCTTCAATTGACTAGAATTTCTCATTTGAGACATATTGATATTTAAATGATTGCGATCTGATCCTGTATGTATGGTTATCAAGTAATCGACCAAATGACAACTGAGAGAGAAACATTACGATAGTAATGATGAAAGCTTCACATTATAGCATATGTTTGATTGCATAACTTATTAGTCGACTGTAAATAATATTAATTTTTAATGTCTACCGTCCTTAAATAATATTAATTTTTAATGTCTAAATTTTAAGTCAAGAGTGCATCGTTCTAGTAAAAGAGATCTTTCTACGTGCTGTTATTTACGACGATCAATATTCATTATGCAGTAAAGTAATAAATGATGCAACATTGGCACTGTGGGCCGTTGGATCTTAAACAGGTTGAGATCCAACGGCACACAATGCCGCCACCACAACATTTATTACTCTGCTACATGTAAAATATTTTTTGCCATCATTTACCATGTTTGGGTGTCTTTTATCTGTCTGTAACAAACCTGCGATTTTAGTGACTCCAACGATCTTTAAGATAGATATATAATTTCTTGTTATTTGATTGCATGCGCTGATATCCAACCTCCAAGCAATGGGGTCCAAATCAAATTCTAGTAATGAATTAAGGTCTAAGAATCTAGGGCATAACATGATAGTATATTACAATTTATGTCAAAGATATCTTTATCTCGATGGCAAATTATCTGGCATTAAATGAACTTTTCAACGGGTGGCATTTTATTCAATTAATGAACTATTCATTTTATCGATATGATGATTTGGTATCATTCTGGTATCCTTGAATTAAGCACTGAATTTTAATAATCCTCGTCATTTTAGTGATATGAGTGTAATCTGTTGAATTGTCCATGAGGTCTTTATGGGTGCCAAAATTGGTTGGAACTTCAAAATATTTGAAATTTACGGACGTCCAAATATTCTCTCAATAAACTTCTGGTAGCAAAACATATGTGCAGTGCAGTGATCTCATGAATTAAGTATCCCATGGCTTCAATGCCTTTTTTGAAAATTATAACTAAAATGCACGAATGGTTTTGAAGTGAATTATTTTACTCATTTCTCAACGTGATGTTTGCTACGAGAAAAGCAATGAGTTAAACTAAAAATTATCTCTTAAGAATGACAAACTTCATTTAAGAACATTTAGATTATTAAAATGCAAGATTTTCATTCCTTCGAATAATTTGATGGACAATTTGATGAACAATATTTTTCTCGATATTTTTAGTTCCTCCCCGATTAGCAGGGACTTCTGTAATTAGCTTGCCCTCATTTCTATTAATCAACACGCCAACCAAAACATGTTTTAAAAAATTCTCCTAAGTTGTAAATATTACTTTCTAGCTGTCGTTTTATCAACTAGGATGCCTTTTCATGAACCAATCAAGTAACAACCCAACCGTTTCATCCACCCATCAACAAATTGGAGGTCTTGTTTGATGTGTTTTCTAGGCAGAGATATTTTTATTAACCTTTATGTCCTAAGTTTCTTGTGTTTCCACTGCTTCAAGTGAATTCAACTAAACTAATGCTATGGGTCACTTAGCATTACTTCAAAACATTTAATGTTATGAAACTATTTTCTCACACATTATTAAATGTTTTGAAACTATTTTCTCACACATTACAACTACGATCAACATTACAACTACGGTCAGGCAGCCACCGACCCACCGCCTTTCCCTACACATGCACCGCCCCACCGCCTTTCCCTACACATGCACCGCCCCAACTACGGTCAGGTAGCCACAGCCCCACCGCCCCACGTTATCCATAACATCTCTCATCTAAGAGAAACTCTCATTCACACAGAGCAGTGTATCTTACGTGTGGGTTTACATAATGCAGTGACTAACACAAATGAAGCGCATACCATCTGTTAGACTAGTGAAGATTATGATTGTCTCTCGTAGGGACACTTGAAAGATTACGACTTAAAGTTTGTCAGGGATTATTATAAGTTAAAAAAACGGATTATTATTTTTCTGTGGTAATTGTTAAGTTGCAAACTATGTTTGATGTTTATATATATCTATAGCCTTTAGAAATAAACATTTTCTTTTATTATCTTGTAGATTTATTTATCATAATGGATTTTTGGATTATCATGTAACTATCTTGTAAATTTATGTTTTTGTTTTAAATCCTCTCTGTAATAATGATTAAATACTCCAGTAAAATATTGTAATAGTGGGTTCTCCGATTTTCTTTTTGTATTATCTTTATATACATATAAAAAAATAGTTTTTATGAAAATCATGCTCCATTGTGGGCCTCTCTGGGTGTTCCTAACGGATCTGGACTTGGCACTCGATTTGCCTCTTTCTGATGTCATAGGAGCTTGGAAACTTGTATTTGCACTTGGTGGAAACTAATCTTAATGCACTGTAGGAGCTCACCCTAACATACTCAACACCACACTCCAAGAACACTACCCCCGATTGCAGCACAACGCACAGATATTTTGTTTCTTGAATGCATACATACATTATTTTGTTTGTAAATACAATAACTGATATTTCCACAATTGAAATATTAATAACAAAAAATCTAACTATTTTTAGTTACTATTTTTGCAGGTAGTCAACAAAGAGTTTGGCAAGAGTTTTAGTGTGGTACCTACTCCAATTTCTCTAAATATTTTTGTCCAGGTTTTGTAGATTTATGTATAGTGTGAATTTCATGGTAGTTCTAGGTGTGAATAGGCCCCTTAAGGCCGCGAGAGCATGAACCATGGCTCTAATACCATTGTGTAGTGCACCTCCTTCACGAGGTGGCACTAACTCTGTTTATTCCTAAATTTTGTTGAGTCAACCTCCAATCTAATGAAATATAAGTTTAACAACATATCTAATGAAATATAAGTTTAAGAACATTTTGTTTTACATTATTCTAATAAATTTTGATAAAATGGAATTGTACAGGCAACATACTTGTAAGATAATTGTACAACTATAGAACACATTTACATTTCATACTAACTTCAAATGTTTAAGTTATGCTCACAGAATACCTGACGTCGATGGTTGTATTAGATCCCGTAGGTTGATGTATATTCAGGAGGCTCCTTCACCTTCCCTTTAGCTTCACGTCCAATCCTTAAGAACCAAAAATGGATGAACCACCTTGTCAACTAGATCTTATCGTGATGGCCCTAGGAATCCAATGGGTTTCCTAGCCACCGAGCCCAAAAACCGATAATTTGAATAACAACCTTCCATAGTTTTGGGTCCTTCAATCCATAGTTCAATTTCCCCTCTTGATTTGAGATTCCCACCTCCTCAAATCCTCGAGTTAACCCCCTCCTCAGTATGCCCCATTTTCTCCTCCAAATTCTAAGTCCTATTCTTCCTTCGGGAAAAAACAACCCCTTTCCAACCTCGTAAAACCTTACTAAATACATTCTCCGCCTCCAGAAGCCTTCAGGCTTACTCCTGAAGGCTTACTCCGCCACCCCCATCAAATCCCACATTTTACCAAAACATTTAATCACTCTAAGTTTTAAAATCTCAAGTCATGATAAAATTAANATAATTCTTGATATATTCATGTGGGGTCTTCACGTTTGGATAAAATAATAATTTAATAGTTATTATTATTGACCTTTCGAGTTGGTAGTGGTGGATGTATTAAATATGTATCCGATGTGGATCCAATGTCTCACCTAGCAATAATTAATGACAATTATTATTTTAATGCAATCCTATCTTATCTCATTTGTTAAATATTTAAATATCCTTTCTAACTTTCCATGAAATGCCTCGATTAATCCTATCAATAATTACTTAAATCAATAATTCATATAATTATTTTGTTAATCCTCTATGCTTTAAATAACTACTTAAATCAATAATTCATATAATTATTTTTTAATCCTCTATGCTTTAAAGGACAATTATCATTATAAATATTAATTAAATAATAATTATTGTAATAATAATAATAATAATTAGTGATTAATAATTCACGACAACAATCCTTTGTTTAATTGACAAGTACCTTAGTACCAACACATTATTCTTGCATTTATAAACAAAGCACTCTTAAGGGTTTTAAATGATCATGGTAAACAATTAAATAGCATAATTCTACTGTCGTATATGGAACAATATTTACATTAATTCATGACAATCCTTATCGACAACACTTATTCAATTACTTATTAAAATGTTCATATATGCTTAATAAATTGAACGCTCATTATCTATATGGGATCAATGCATAATTAGCTTAGTTATTCTCAAACTTATACAATTATTTAACATCTTGAGTATTCGTATATCAATATTAGCGTGCATGCATGGCCAATACATGCACAGGTCGAACATGTACTATAAACATACATCATCCTTCCTACGCATAACTTCCATCTAGATACTATCAAATTCTTATGCAAACATAACAAGTATACATATATAATATAATTACTTTAATATTCTTAGTTATTTAACAGTTACTCCGTTTTATGATTTCATATCTTATATCTATGCCCTTATTAACTCAACCAGTCAGACAAGATGGGTACTTACTACTGTTAACTCGGTATCAGGAAATACCCAACCCTCAACAATACTAACTAACACATCCTCCCATCCTAATCTACGTACATCCTCCCTATCCTTCCTCTACTAGTAACAAAGTGGACGTCGGATACACTGACCTGACCACATAAAGAACCTAAGAGTGCTAGCATCAGCTGTATATCAGACTTAGCCTCTCCTAGAAGGCATCTGATGATCACCATCACACCAACATGGGGAGCATGTCTCAGCACAACCCTCCCATGACCCAAGGTATCATAGTAACCTTGGGTGAGAAATACATCCATCCCTCTCAACATACTTGGTCTATACCCCATCAACTCATACTCTGCTGCTATCAGGATTATTGGATCGTGTCATCGTATCATCATTTATGGTTGCTAAGGTTTACTGTGTAACAAGTTATTTTTCCACATATCATATCAAGTATTCAACTATCAATTATCCCCAATGTCCCATGGGTTATTACTTCAAAAATACACATGAATTACTTAGCTCCAATGTCCTGCGGGTTATTACTTCACAAATACACATGCATAACTAGTAATTCCAATTGATAATCAATTGATCAACATCATCATCCTCATTATTATTCATGTAATAATTTAATTCATCACATGTACACACAACATATAATAGTTCAATTGGTCACATCGTAACATGGTATCCACATACCGCACCATATATTTCACATTTATTAATGAAAACATGTAAACATACTCTCATCATACAAGAAAGGAATCCCATGATACTCACGACGTTGTAACCGCATAAACACAACACCATAATAATCACGATGACCATATGAGCATAGTAAAATCATAAATAAATCTAGTAACATCACAATCCCGATCCATTATGTCATAAATAAAGCTCACTCAGTCGAGCTAAAAAAACAAGACAAAATAACATGGAGTAGGTATGACTAGTCAAAATATGGGGCGTTACATCAACTTAAAAGTAGATTGGGGATTTCATATACCTTGACAATTCCTGATCCATCTCTCATTGTATTGAATTGTCCACTTCCTGTTAAGGTGGCCTACAATGCTCTATTTTGGCTGAATCTTAGAATAAATCTCCTTAGTTATGTAATCCATAAATGGTTTCCTATAAGGTCATTTAAAAATTATTTCCAAATAAGTCAATGTTGAGCATACAAATTTACAAACTCACGAACAAAATGCAATGAGTGTGGTTCTCTCCACAATTTGAATCCTTTAGATCATTTGAGAGCTCTCCATGATAGCAATTACACAAGTCCTTGTTCCACAACTCTTTTATTGGAAATCAAGCAAAATTTTTAGCATTGAGAGTAGGTTGTACATTCATTATTCAACACTTTGGATTTCTTTTTCATTGTTAGCATTAATATTTCAAATTTCAAACTACAAAGTGAGTATTTTTATGTTATGGGTGGTCACCATACTTCCAATCTAGAATGGGGAGAAAAGTCAATAATTTAAAAAAATTCAACGACATCAATTGTGCAATCTTTGTTCTCTTATCAAGGTTGTTGCTTTTGATTAGCACTTAGATGCATTCCTCAGAAAATAAAGATTCATGCTATTTAGGCGGGTTTACCCACAACAAGAATGGAACTCTGGAAGATGGCTTAATATTCTATTGACCTCACCAATCCTCATTCTTTTCAACATTGATATTCATTCCATTAAAGTGGGGTAGAATAGGACAATAATGGAACCCCGCTCAATGTATTAATAGTAATACTTCGTCAACCTCACCGATGGATCAATAGTAATACTTCGTCAACCTCACCGATGAACCAACAGGAAAATATATATATCCAAAGAATGTTTTCTTGGAGTATAAATTCCTCCCATATTTTATTGAGATGCAATCAATGTCATTGAGTGTTGTTTGATCAAAATTGGGACCATGGAATTGCTTAAATATATTAGTGTGTAGAAGGAAGCAAAGTTTCAATTATTTAAATTATAAGAGAAAAGGTTGATAAGCTACATTATTTTCATTAGAATGTTGAGCACTTGACACCCCATTAGAGTGATAAGAGTAGTTAAGCAAGTGTTCCCATTAAATCCAATCCTTTTATCGTACATTTGGGGTAGACCAAGATGAAAATGGAGCCCTTCTAGTGTCAACGAAGACAAGAATGGAACCCTGCTGGATTAGATCAGGACAAGAATTGAATCATGTTCAATGGCTTAATAATAATACTTTGTCAAGCTCACCAGTGAAATAAGACCCTTTCTTTTTTTATTGAAAAAAATTCTAAGATTCCAAAATATGATATCAATATCTGAGGCATTTTAGAGAAGTATTCTAGAAAAAGAAAAATATGTCCAAAGAATGTTTTCTTGTAGTATAAATTTCTCCCATATTTGCTTGAGATGCAATCGATGTCATTGAGTTTTGTCACATTGTGTGATTGAAATTGGGACCATAGAATTCTAAAATTAATGAATAATCCATGGATTAGATATATGTAAAAAGAGAATAAAATGAATAAATTAAAACTGGGTGAGAATGAAACATTATTTATCATCTTTGGATCTATTAAAAGTCGGTTAGAGAGTAACACACATTTCCTAATGAAAAACACCTTGAAAAAGAAGCTTCTATAGATGGATGGGGTTTTTAGTCAATGTAAATCAAATTGATATGGTAGCATCACAAATAAATAGGTTATTGTGCATGCCACTGAAAAATGAGACAAAAGAATAAGTGTACCACCAATATGATGCATCATTGTTTTTTTTTGTGGAAAAAGAATCTAACATAGATTAGAAAGTTTCACTTGTGAATAAGATTTGTCTAGCATGTGCTAGAAATCCATGTATATTTTTCATAAAACTTTACTTTCAACGCTTAAATGCACTGAATATTACAAAAATGAAACATGCAAAAGAAACTACATGTGGAATAATCTCAAAATTGTTTCCAAGAAGCAAGTCAAATCTTATAATAAATCTCTAATAGGCTCATATAGCCCAAAACCCTTAATTCAACATCACAATTATTTTTAGTTGTCTTAGTATTGAATTTATCTTATTCCTAAGAGGGGAGTGAATTAGTAATAACAAAGATACGTATATTATTTCACTTAAACATATCTTCACCAATTAAAACACTTTTTCAGTAGTAGTAGTAACAAATACAACATGCACAGATATATGAGAATAATTGTATATCTATAAATATATATAAGAATGATTACATAAGTGGGAGAATGCAACTTCCAAACATGAGCACCCAGTCATTTCAAGCATTGACCTGATCCTCAAGTACAATCTGCAGGTTGTTGGCACCAAACTGCAACAATTTCAATCTGTGTGAGAACCGACTCATGAACTTTAGGCATCGACCTGAGCAGATATCTGTCTGACTCCACAAATTGTGACTTGTGGAAATCAATCTTTGACATGTGGATAACTACGATCTCTGATTGTGGAAGCACCAACCTTTGAATTATATTCTCTAGCATCAAATGGAAGGAGGCTCCAACCCCCTAGGTTTTATCTACTCCAATAGAAAGGATGCTACAATACCCTAATTATATTTAACAATTGCAACTGGAAGGAGGCTACAACCCCATTGATTTTATCTACTCCATTAGAAAGGATGATACAACACCATGATTATATTTTCCATCACCAACTGGAAGTAGGATACAACCCCCTTCTCATTCGTCGTCTGACCTTCGTGATATGAAATAATAATGTATTGAACAACTAAAATAAACAAATACCTTATCTTCGATTAAATTCTTCACAGTACACAACTAATATAACCTTCTTATATTCATCTGAATATCTACGTCTGGATAACTGCATCTGAACAGACATTTTCCCAAAAATTCAATGTGCAATAAGATTGTGATCTGCGGATTTTCTGTGGTTCTACGATATGCTTCTTTATACTAGACAAAGTTCCTCACTTAGTCACTTCTATTGTTTTGAGGCCTACGTCGCTTCTGAGTAAGAACATCGCATATCCAAAATACGGGTATCCTTCTATATGGTGTGCTCTTTGATGTTCATCATTATCTTACTTGGACACTATGGCTCCACTATGTAAAAACTATTTCTACGATCAATGAGCCATTGATACCCTAAAGAATTCTGAAGCTTGTATAACCAGATAATCTCAGATATTCATCTCATAAACTTACTTCACCATATATGTATCTTACTTATTTATAGTCTCCTTGGCTTAAGAGATGTGTCCACTTGGTGAGGTTCCTTATCCTTGAATAAAGTCTCATCGGTTTGTGTCTTCTTCAATTTAAGATCCGCGTTGGCATGCCGCTTACCACAATTCATCTTTGTGGGATTTGGTGCACATATGCCAACATCCTTGTGGGACTTTTGCACATAGTTTATTATATTTTTCTTCATAAGTCTTTGTACCACATACACGTTCTTTGTGGGACTATTACTCACAAGTTTATGTTTTGTGTTCTTCATTCATAATTATCACAAATGGTATTTGTGCATATCTATCATTTTCAATGTTCTTCTTTATGGATTATTATTTGTGCACTTGTGACCAATTTTGTAGTGGGATCTTTGGTCTTATAGGACTTCCACATTCTTACATATGTATTTATTCAATTTGTTTGTATGTGAGGAAGTATTTAGCATTACAACTTGTTCAACAATATCCTTAACACTCTCCTTTGATATCAATTCAATACCTTTGACATCAATTCAATTCTTTTGACCAATACTTTTGACATCAATTCAATACTTTTGACCAATACCTTTGACATCAATGACAATTCCTATTCAACACTTAGAGCATAAGCTAGAGTTTCATGTGAGCTATTAAATCCTTGAAAGTGTCCATTTGAAGTAGCATATCTCCGAAGTGATGATTAATCCAACATTGAAGAAACTCTTGGAGGTCCTTGTGACCCAACTGAAACTTGATAATCCATATCATATCCAAAACCTTCTTGTAACAAACCATTATAGAAAGAAATCTCGAGATAACATTGGGTCCTATATTTTCAGGCATATAATATCAACTTGAGACACATGAAATTTGAGATCCATAGTCTGTTTTTTATGGAACAAAACCATACCAACTTTCACCATACCAAAATTGAGAATCTTGATTTTGGAAACTAGCCAAGATATCTCCTTTCCAATCACTGTGAAAAGAAACTGCTAGTACATCTTGACTGACGCCACAACCAGAAGCATGCATTTTATATACAAAAGAATTTGTCTGTGTTGGTTTTGGCATAGGACTCACCCCTTGAAATTAAAGCATATGTGAGAGAAATTGATCATCATAAAAAAAATTAATTTGACTTGAACCATTACCTTTGGGCATAGTGCTGAAAAAAGAGTCAGATGTACCACTGCTAAAGCAAGTAAAGGGTTCACTGCTTAACATACTTCTGCATTTATTGCCATTTGAAAAGGGAGTAAACAATGGTGAATGTATAGCACTAAGAGTTGGTGAAGAGGGAATACCATAAGGATGAAATGAATAACAATAAAGGGTATCATCTATCTTCAATAGTTGTTCAGTATCCTAAGAAAATGGATAGATTTCATCGATAATAGAGCTAAGACAATTTTCCAAAATACAATTTTCGTGAACAGTAAGGAAAATGTCTATGCTATTTGGATAGTTTTTTATTTGTTCACTTGTTGGAATCAACTTATTATTCTCTAACAAATAACCTACATTTTTATAGGAAAAGGGTTGCAAATATTGAATACCATCCTCAACCAACGATTGGGGGAGATCAAAAAATGAAGATGACTGTGTCAAATGCCAATGGTTTCCTATTGCATCTGATCATAGTGGATGTAATCAATCATCAAGCATACTAAAATTGGAATACAGAGAAGGTCAAGGAGACTGAGTAGTAGCTAGTGATGAACTTTGCCTTCCTACCTCATCAGCTCTAGGGTTTTTAAGCGTGGTTCAAGAAGGGCTGGGAGCTTCGATGGGAAACTAACCACATGGTTGGGTATATGGATAGGGTCTCACAAGGATTACAAATACTATGAATTTAGTACCTACTTGCAAAATGTTGTAGGTTTTGGCTTTCCACAATATATTTAACATAACTCATGTAGGTTTTAGAGTAGGATTTTTAAGCTTACAGTCTATACAAACTGAAGTTGTCTGTCAAGTTTCTAAATAAAAGAGTGATAACCAAGCTAATTTTCAGATCATGATCAGATATGTATCAGGGAAAACCTAAATGATGCAGGTGCGTAACAGGTTTCATGTGTTGGATAAAAAATAGAAATTGGAGAATAAACATCTTGCTCAGGTAGAACAACAAAGGTTGTTATAATCTGGTGCAAAACAACTAGAGGATCAACTTATGTTTCCTGACTATAATATTTGCAAAAATTATACACTATTATTGGATTTTCAATTGCATGTAAGTGACATGGATAAAGGTGTAGCCTCAACATCCAAACCTTTGCACAAAAATGTGGTAAAAAATAAATCAGCTTCTTGTTAGAATTATAATGCCTTGATAGTAGCAATAATTCTATAAACAAGCTAAGAATCCAAGCACACAATTAACTTCATTGGGAATTGCAATGAATTAGCATAAGGATAGAAGAAAAGGATTAATGAACACACATTAAGGAATAATCAATAATTGATAATTGATATTATTACATTGGTAATACATCCTTATAAAGGAGAATCGAGTTGATGGAAGACAACTCATTTCTAGCTCATAAATCAGACTTACTAAATATGATAAACCCCCAAAGGTGGCTAAAGCACTTTTCTTAATCTATGAAGGACCTCATGAATTAGCTAAAGCATGAGTGAGTGATGGAAACACTTGTTAATCTTGGAATCTGGAGAGAAAATCATAGAGGATGGGTTGGCAACAAGATATAGTAGTTTCCTAGTTGACTAGCTTTACCTTATCCACATAAATGTTGGAATGAAGTAGAATAAAGACAGAATCTGCAGGAAGGTGTAGTTACTAATCCTGACAGTCAATAAAGTGGATAGGACCAAACCAAAATCACAATAAAGACAAAATCTGCACAAAGGCATAGTTACTAATTTTGGAAGTCAATAAAGTGGATAGTACCAAACCAAAATAAGAATAAAGGCGCTCCTGGGGTATATATGGAAAGTGTTGACCAAGTGGTGCAAGTGGATGCCAACTATCTAAGCTAGTAGGTAGGAAATTAATCAAATAATGATTAAATATTTTATCCTAAGTATTAAGCAGATTTATAATATTCCGACAGCCCCTTTAAGTCTGACTTTATGATGATGTCTCTGAAATAATGATAAATATAGACTTTTATAGGTCCCAACAACAAGGATATGGTTACCCTTTACAATTTATCTTGTCCAAAGAATTGAGGAAAGAGGAAAAACCACACGGGGAAAATCCTCCCTCAAGAAAGGACATGAAAGGAAAACCAAAAATGATGAACTGTTGTTGATGTTGCTTGAAATTAAATGCCGATTTCTGGAGGAATATTCTTCTTGGTAAGAATATAAATCTTCTCACTTGGATCAAGAACAATTGCAAGATGGAAACTCGTACCATGTAGAAAAACTGAGATCCAATGATGTGTAAGTAAGAATGAAAGATATTGAAAGTTGTAATCAGCCCCAAGATTATGAGATGACTTGAAATTTGAACCAATAGAGATGAAATCATATCCAGATAGGTGAAATAAGTGTCCAAGCGAATGCATAAGGTCTCCAACTTCATTTACAGTGATAGGATGTGTGCAAGTGATCATGTAGGAACAGAGAGAAGGATTAGGATCATAGAGTGTGAATGCAAAGACTCCATGGGTTGATCTAGATTCCAAAGAATCCAAAAGAACACATACTATCACATCAATAGATCCATGGGAATACACTGGTAAAGAATCCTCTGTGGTAGAAGTATGAAAGGAGGAAGGAAGGAGATGTTGAAAATCTTCAAGGAGACTCTAAGTATTAATACCAAGAATAAAGGAGGATATGCGTAAGCGCATGAGATCAAGTATGGTGAGTGGTATGACACCAATAAGGCTTGACATGGCTAAGCAAACATCCTAAAAGACACTGATTTGTGCACCATCATAGAGATAGGTATGCACAAGGTGTGAAAGATCTGGCATATAGATCCCATAATCTATGATTGGATACATAGAGAACACTGAATGTGTGAGTGAATCATCAACAATAGCAATAGAAGCTCCATTAGTCACTTTTTCATCATCAACATCATAAGAAGATGAATCAGGATATTCAACTTCAAGAGATACAGAAAGATATGGCTCTTCAATATTTGCTTCTTGATTGAAGGAGGAAGCATTCGAATCAAAGAGAATAGTAGCAACATGAGTTGTATGAGACACTTCTTCATCATGAACAAATTTATCAGAGAATGTAGAGGTCGAGACATATTGAGAGAGAGCACATGAGGACATGTTGGGTTCACTCCATGCTTCATCTTCTTCTTCCTCATACCAAAAGCTTTGTCCAAATTGTTCGAAAGCTCAAATGGATACTCAACATAATCTATGCGATGATGTATCTCTGGAGAAATTTATAGACACATAACTCCATAAGATCTATCATAGTCATTTATCCAATAAATATTCTCTTCATAACACTCTGGTTCGATCAATGCACCAATGGAGACATCAAAGAGACATTGCCTCTTCAAATATGTGTTCATCTTGGGATTCCAATCAACATAGTTGAAAAGAGATAGTAGAGGAAATTTTGAATCCATATAGAAGTTGTTGCACCTACAAAATAAAAATACAAATATGAAAAGGAGGATGAATTGATGAACTCCCAAAGCTATGATACCATGTTACAATTCTAAAGCCTTGATGGTAGCAAGAATTCTATAAACAAGCTAAGAATCTAAGCACACAATTAAGCGCACTGGGAATTTCAAAGAATTAGCATAAGGATAGAAGAAGAGGAATAATGAACAAAAATTAACGAATGATCAATAAATGATAATTGATATTATTACATAGGTAATACATCCTTATAAAGGATAATTGAGTTGATGGAATACAACTCATTGCTAGCTCATAAATCAAACTTAACAAATATGATAAACCCACATAGGTGGATAAAACACTTTCCTAATATATCAAGGACCTCACGAATTAGATAAAGCATGAGTGAGAGATGATAAGTGATGGAAAGACTTGCTAATCCTGGAATCTGGAGAGAAAATCATGGAGGATGGGTTGGAAACAAAAGATAGTAGTTTCCTAGTTAGCTATCTTTACCTTATCCACATAAAATATGGAATAAAGCAGAATAAAGACATAATTGTCAGGAAGGCGTAGAGACTAATTCTAGCAGTTAATAAAGTGGATAGGATCAAACCGGAATCAGAATAAAGGCGCTCTTGGGTTATATATGACAAGTGTTGACCAAGTGGTGCAAGTGGATTCCAACTATCTAGGATAGTAGGTAGGAGATTAATCAAATAATGATTAAATATTTTATCCTAAGTATTAAGTGGGTTTATAATTTTCCCACACTTCTCCATCTGATCCGAATCCTTAGTGCATAGTGCATATAAAGTGCATGAATATAAATTTCAATTTTATATTCATGATAATAAATCATCATGTTTTGTTCTTATTAGGATACATTTGATTGGATATCTACGATTGACACCGAAAGCTAAGGTGCTTAATAAACCTTGTGGCCAAAATGAAGATATTGTTAGCATTTCCAAGATTCATGTGTACCCAAATCCTTAAATTATACCTTGTTTCTGCATCTTACTAAATATTTAGCAAAACCATTTCAGAAGCAATATATATATATATATATATATATATATATATATATATCCTTGGCATTTAACATGAATTTTGTGTGCACGTGTTGTCTACAATTCGGTGTGCCTATCCTAACCTTGGTCATGCTGTGCTACAACCTGCTACGTGTCTGTGCTTACCATAATTCCTGAGCACCAGTTTTGTGTTATCACTAGCCTTAGGTTTTCAGAAACATCATTAAGACTCTTTCCAAACTTCTTTACCACCTAGAAGTCTGCTCTATTCTCAAGATGTCTCATGTTATTTAGGTTGGAATTGTCCTTTACTAACAATTTTGATGCCATGAAATTATAAATATCATAAATTTAGTTAGGAAAAACAGCATGACAGGAAACTAATGGTTGTTCAAATTGTATATGAAACATAATTCTTGGCATATTTTGAATATCAGATCATCTTCTACATATGGTTTTAGTGTCTGTAAATGAATGTTCTCTATGCAAAGGATGAAGGAGTTTGCTTCTACATTGTTTTCCAGATACCTTAGCCTTACAAGAAGATTCATTTTTGGGTTCTTTTAAGCAGTATAAAATTTGAATATGCATACCATTGACCAGAAACCAACATCCTTGTCAACTTCAACTAGCAATTGAGAATGGATTGGAGAGAAATGAAACTGGCAAACAATTGAGCCATGGTAGGACCTATTTTCTATTAATGTCCTCATGAGGAAATGTGTTGAAGGATGGTATATAAAGGAATTGGTGACACTCTTAGTTGGTCCTCTCCCACAAAAACTTGAATCCCAATATAGTCTTTTTTTTTCATTTTGAAGAACTGGTCCCCACAATTCAACAGGGTTAACAATGTCAATATCAAACTTTACTTAGTAGAATGGACTATTCAGTGGTATGCTGAAAGTTATGTCACACCACAAGATACACCTACTCACAATCCTATCTAGTATTTTCTTTTCCTTTCTTATAATATCAAAATGGATGAGAGGTTACACCCTAGGTTCTTTTCCTGGAACAAAGAATAGTGGTGTGGTGCCAAGAGTAGGAACAAGTCATGAAGAAGGAAAAGAATTTGATCCCCTTTAGCCTCCCATTATACTTGAGGGACTTGTGGGTCTCCTTGATACTCCACCTACTACAAGTTCAATCAAGAAATATTGTTTCCTTTTTTTTTATTCTGAATTTTGTCAGGAGCAACAATATCTTGTGCTTAAACTTTTGGGTGACTTTTGACAATGCCCAGTGTCCTCGTTAGTGAGCCATGCTGGGTGGATTTTAGATGGTAATGAACAAATACTTTGGGAAACATTTGTGTTTGACATTGAGACGTTTCATTTCAACAACTTTTCTATATGCCCAAAATCTGTCCAATTATTTGGGCACAGTAGTGGAATGAAATTAGAATGTTGAGGATTTGTTTCTTTTCTTTTTTGCGAAAAAAACCAGCATGAAATTCAATATACACTAACGACAGATTAGTGTACTAGTGAACCCTATTATGGTTCCATAAATATGCAATAAAATTAGCAAAATAATACCTAGAATATGTTTGCTCAAGGTAGTAAACTAAGAAAAATTAAATACCTAGAATCCGAGGAATTGTCTTTGTTGGGGATTAAACACCATTTTTTCCCTCCATTGGCACAGTGAAGTGAAATTCTCACTCATGGAACAAACTATACACGTAAAGAAGAGTAAATTGAACCCCTAAAGGTCAGATTAAAAATAGTACTCCCTCACAAACTGCTAATTATGTCTAATAAATTGCAAGTTTGTTGATTTATGTCCAGTAAATTGCAAATCTGCTGATTTTTTCAGACCCAACTGATTTTTTCATTTTGAGAAATTCTTTAGAGTGCGATTTATTTAATAATTGGTGATTCCTCCAACACAGGTGCAAATATCATTGTTGCTATGGTGCACAATATCGTGCAATACTACCGACATCCTTTGTAACATGTTCAATTGTCATCAATGGCTAAAATCTCTCCTTGCGTGTTACATATTCTTTTCAATTAACCGTGAGCATATGTTATGAGGGGATAGTTGAGATATGGGCATGGGAGACAAGTGCGTTTTTTAACTTTTCAAATGGAATGTAATTCTTTTAGTTTGGTTTTAGATAACATGATTGGGCTACACATGATTAACCATAAAATACCAAAGGATTGATTATGTACACACCATCCTTTGTTTTACATGAAAGTAGACACCAACATGTACCATTTATGATTTGGCATATGTTTTATGAGGTGCTATTGATAGTTTGAATGATAAAATATTTTATAATATTAAAAACAAAATACCTTTAGTCATCTTATACACATGATTTATTATTTATATCTTAATCTTCATATTGACGTTTGTGATTGAATACAAATTTATTGTCGAAGGGTTCATTAGGATATTTATAGTAATTTTACTTTATGATTTCATCTCAAATAGTTGTTGAAAGGGATTCCAATGGGAGTAAAGCCTCTTGGAAGGTTGAAAACGCCTTTTGATGTCATGTCATTTGTGAAGAATGAAGTCATTCCAAAGAATTGTAAGATTTTATTCTCTGTATCTTGAGGTTTTTATGCAAAGTTATGTTGATATTATACATAATAGAGGATGGTAAATTGTCTTAAATGTTCTCTACTACTAAGAACATCTATGGCAATACGTCTTTGATCAGCATGTTTCATGCTTCTAGTTCCATTACTAATGGTAGTTTACTTCATACATATTGAATTGTATGTTTGTAAGTATCATAATGTGATAACAGTTCCTAGATTTCACTTATGTGTATATCTTTATGGGTGCCAAAAATTTGTGTTTCTTCCTAGAAGTTTCACATTTTGTATTATTTCCTATGTTTTTCAATCTGTTGATGGCTTTCATTGAAGTTGAAGTGTATAGTTGATTAAAATTTTGGAAGGAAGGCCTAATTTTGTAGATGAATCTTGAATTGAGGTTGTCTATAGGATCTATAGGCATCAATATCTCATTCATACATACAAGAAAACTATGGTAACATTTTCTTTCATTTTTAAAGATTTCTTTCTCAATTTAGAAACATGTGTTCCAAGGCTTGTGAAGACATGTGCAAATAAGCATCAAAGACACAAAAATTTTCACATTAATGAAAATATATTTCCAACAAGAAACTCATACAGGTTTAGTGCCAATGAATTTTCTCTAGGTTGCACACTAGCCCCCTCTAACAAATCATGCAAAGGGAGGTTTTCATGGTTATAAATAGTTCAGTGCATGCATAATATTTTTTTTTATATCACAGGTCTCAATAGTTCATGGGCTTGTAATGGGAGGAGGTCCAAGTATTGGTGTTCCAACAATGTTCCCTCAAGTTTGTGAGCATGGTCAGCTTATCACAAAACCATTCCAGGTTCAACTAGTTGAATTAGAAATTCCTCTTCCAAAGAGAAACATTTCCAATGGTTGTAGCAGAATTATAGCATCTATTACACTCTCCCACTAAGAGTGCAATGTTGTGTTTTGAATGTCTGATTGGGCCTCTAAGACTTGCTGATATAATTGCTTGTATACAGCCCCGTTTTCTTAATGCAAAAGGATAAATTGCACCCTTGTGAAACAAACACTTCCAGTTGTTCTAGTCACCCATAGTCATCCCATAGTGTTGTATGTTGTTTTGGGAAAATGGTAGAGTTTCCATATTTTCATGCCATGCTGTATGCACCTGTTACTTTCCAATTAACACTTCAACAAACCAAATACCAACCATCAAGAACCCATATCTAGAACTCAGGTGATCACAATGAGATTATAAGGATGAAATAAACTCCTAAAGCTATGCAAGATAGAGTATTAACTACTTCTCAGTCAACGTTTGCAAGGGAATATAGTAATGAAGACCAAGAACTCTTACCCAACTCCCTCTCTTCCTTGGCGGGGACATGGTTAGGATTGCATTTTCTAGTGCTAGAGGTGGAAAAGGGAGTAGAGATCAATACTCTTTGGTTGTTAACAATGTAACTAATCCTCATAAGCTAAAATTCTTTTCTTGTGGGAAATAGCTTAACAGGTCATTAACATTATATCAAGAAATCCAACTATCTCCATAGAGGGAATATTATCTAAATGGGATCTCAAATATTATTTTCCCCTTTATGGAGATAGGTGTTTGAAATGGAATCCCAAATCTTGCTGAGCTCTTTTTATTTTTATTTTTATAATGTACTGATACTGAGCTAAAGATTATGATTATTAGGAAAATGAACCCGTACAATTTAGTTTCATTGGGATTTCTCTAACCAAAGTTATTTGACTATGTGAAATTGTACATAAAATTATTTGGAAGATTAACAAATCAATAGTTAAATAGTCATTTCCAACATAGCTGGTTGACTTCCCAGTTGAACCACGATGGGATGTTTGTCTTGTCAATTTTACCTTGGAGGAATTTAAGGTGAGTTGAATTACCCTCTATAGAAGTCTATGATATTTATTGTGATGCTCACAGTTCCAAGAAATAACAAACAAGTTTTCATGTAGCTACAACAAACTTGTAGCCAACACAGTGTAAATTTGTAGCTACTATATTTCTATAGCAAAGGAACACTCCCATAGCTTAAAGGAATTAGCAAGGTTGTTGTATTCTTTATATCCAACTTCATGGCATTAAAGGTTCCTTTTATTCCACTATGGAATAATTTACAAATTAACATACAAATTCCCTTTGAATAAGCAACATACTTGTAAGCTTTGAAGGCATCCCTTTACTCATCTATAGAAATCACTATTTTGTAGTAGGAATCCTGGTGTTTAAGGCATTTAGAGTTCCTTGAGTTTCATGCATTATTTGGAACAATTTCGAAGTGTTAATTAAGACACCCTAAATTGATACAACAATGTTCGTGAAGTTGCATGCAAGATACACAGAGAATTTCATGGATTGAAGATATCCTTCTATCATGCCATTAAATACTCTATTCAAAAACATATAAATGAGGCAATAGTTATCCTCCACCCTTCAAACATAATCGTTTTAATCTTGATTTCTCAGGTTCAATCCTATTTGATGGTGATTATGTGAGCCTTGGATGTTATTCGGTAAATGGGTTCTTTTGTGAGTTGCATTTCAGGAATCAATATTTTGATCAATGTTCTATATTTTAGGCTACAACTAAATCTATGGGAACACTTGTCTCAAAGCAATTGTTTCTTATTTGAGAAGTACAAAACTAGTTTCTTACATTGGACTTTTGGGAAGATCAATGGGAGCTATGGCAAGGTATTTGTTATTTGTATCAAGTAGTATTTTAGTCCCATGTATTGAAAATTATGTGGAAATTTTATAAATCTGTGTTTAATGCAAATTAAGAAATTTTACTTCAACCATTAAGTTTCCAAATTCTTAAAGGGTGCTAGATCTATGGAAGAGCACCTTCCTTAGAAGCAAGAGGTTGGTGGTTTGATTCCCCTGTTCCCCAATGATATTGTAATACTGGTTAAAAAAGACTAAATTAGTGACAAAAAAAAGACAGATAAGTGACCAAACAATGATAGATAAGTGACAAAAAAAATTACTAAAATTCACATATAAAATTACTAAATACAACTAAATTAGTGGCACAAAATGAGAGATAAGCAACCAAGAAAATGAACAAAATTTGCATATAAATGACCAAATGTTAATTTTGGTCGCTAATTTTCGGTATCTTATCACGCGACCAAAATTGTAGTCATCTTTAGTTTGGTCATTTATAACTTGTCTTGTGATCATTAATTTGGCCATATTTTTTGTCATTAATTTGGTCGTATGTTTGATCATTACTTGTGACAATTAATGGCCAAATTAATGACCTAATATACAACCAAATTAATGACCATGATACACGCTATAAATGACCAAAATAAATATGACCACATTTTTTGTCATGTGATAAGAGACCGAAAATTAGCCACCCTTGATTTCCAAATCAAAATTGGACATTTATATGCGGATTTTGGTCATTTTTTTGGTCATGTATCTCTCTTTTTTTCTAGTGTTTCCTTCATGAAAATACATGCTATGTCATTTGCTTTGTGAATGGACTTGGAAAGAATAAAATGAGCTTCATTTGATAGATTTTCCACAACAACCATGATTGAATCATGTTGTCTTACTCTCCTTGGAAATATTGTTATGAAGTCCATATAAATCACTTTCCACTTCCATTCCAGAATGGGAAAAGACTGCAACAGTTCTGCTGGATGTTGATGTATTTCCTTGACCTATTAGAATTGTTGACACCTAGATATATATTATGGTATATCCTTCTTCATGCCATACCAGAAATATTGCTTCCTTGTTGTTGTTATGGTCTTTTGGTATCCTGGGTGTCATGAGTATGACTTCTAATGTGTTTCATCCATGATTATTTTCTTTAACTCTGCACAATTGGTAATGTAGAGTCTTCCTTTATAAACAATAAGACCATTCTCTTTGAGCAGATAACCTGTCCACTTTCCCTATGGATCTCCTTGGTGTAATTTTTCCTTCACCTACAGATAAGATTCATCCTTGCTTTGGGATTCAAGGAATTTTTTCTTCAATTATGATTCACATCTATTTAAATCTGCTCGATGAAACTTTCTTCTAAGGGAATAAACAACCTTATTCTACTTGCATTTCACATGTTTAATTTCAAAATCAAATTCTTACAGGAACTCCAATCGCCTGGATTGCATGGAATTTAAGCTTGGATGGTCAAATAAATATTCTAAACTCATATGTTCTATTATGAGCTCAAATATCCTACCCAATCGATAATGTCGCCACATCTTGAGTGCGTGAACTATGGCGGCTAATTCCAGATCGTGAGTCGCATAGTTCCTCTCGTGCTCCTTTAATTTTTGTGACCCATAGAAATTTACAAACTCATCCTACATAAGCACACCTATTAGGACCTAGATTTACGTGTACATACACACCACTAATTCCTTGCTTGGGTCAACGATATTCAAAATAGGGGCATTGGTCAACAATTCCTTCAATCACTAAAAGCTCGTGTGAAATTTCTCTGAATAAACAAAATTAGCATTGCTTCTTTGCAACAATGTGATTGGATGGGTGATTTGAGAGAATCCCTCAATGATATTCAATAATATTCTGTGAGGCCCATAAAGGATCTAGTGTTTGGTACATTATTTAGAGTAGGTCAATTTGTTATGGTTGCAACCTTCTCATGGTCCACCACAATCTTCCTTTGAAATAATGTGGCCCAAATATTGTACTTTGCGCTAATAGAAGTTTCACTTGCTGAACTTGGCATATAGTTTATGCTTTCTAAGAAGCTGCAGCACCATTCTCAAGTGTTCATCATGTTATTCTCTGTTCTTGTAGTACACAAGAATATCATCTAAAAATACCAACACGAACTTGTCTAAATACTTGTTGAAGACGTTTTTCATGAGGCACATGAATGTGGCGAGAGCATTGGTGAGACCAAATGGCACCACTATGAACTCATAATGGACATATATTGTCCTAAATGTGGTATTGTGAATATCTTCTTCTTTTATCCTCACTTGATGATATTTGAATCTCAAATCAATCTTAGAAAACACTTTTACTCCCTTCATCTGATCAAACAAGTCATCAAGTCTGAGAAATGGGTACCTATTATTGATTGTTACTTTATTTAGTTGTGTGTAATAAATACACAGCCTAAGAGTCCCATCTTTATTTTTGACAAACAACATTGATTCC
The DNA here is from genome assembly GCA_001517045.1 of Pseudotsuga menziesii. Classification (NCBI taxonomy): domain Eukaryota; kingdom Viridiplantae; phylum Streptophyta; class Pinopsida; order Pinales; family Pinaceae; genus Pseudotsuga; species Pseudotsuga menziesii. The sequence goes on from LPNX011053012.1 coordinate 44,424, forward strand.
CCACAAGGAGACACATTGGGTCTGATATACTTCTTATCCATCAATTCTTGTAGTTGCATCTTCAATTCTACAAGTTCTGGAGTGCTCATCCTATAAGGAGCTTTTGAAATTGGCGTTGCCCTTGGGACTAAGTTAATGGTGAAGTCAATGTCCCTTTTTAGTGACAGGCATGGAAATACATCTTGAAACTCTTGCAACCGTTGGTATCCTTTTATCCTTTGTCCCCCAACTGTTGGGGGGCATTTTGTTACACTGAAATCTTATACTCTTGATCCATGTGTCAACCCTTTTCCTAATCCCCAAGTTTCTCTCTGCTAAAGTTGACTGAGATTGAGGTTTTTCCTGCCTTTTTTTCCCTCTCTAGGAAGGTCGTACTCTTTTCCTTCATTCTAGGAGCGTCGAAAGTGATTTTCCCCTTCATGCTAGGTGCGTCGACGTCGACGCTCTATCTCCCACTGCTAGGAGCGTCGACGACGCATTTTCCCTTTTTGGAAAGTGCGTCGGTCATGTTTAGAGGAAAAAAAATGAAGATTCGAGACCCTTCTCGAAGGTAGATGAGGTGGTGGTTTATCCCTATTATTTAGGTGAGGTGGCATTTCGGTTCCTAGCCTATATGGAAGATCCCTTTGACTCCTCCTCCTAATCCTCAACCTATTCTATCCCTTTAGCCTTATAAATTAAACCCTCTCTCCATTGTCAAGAGAGGAAGGACTATGATACTATTATGCTGGCGGAATTTCTAAGTGATCCTTATCATCATTTGGAGGCTTTGGCTTGGATTGTTGGATGGAAGATTGCAGCATTAAGGCTAGGTTGTGATGTTCCTTCTCATTGTAATTCTATGTATCTCCTTGATTACATTAATACAAATCTCTTTCCATAAATGTTATTGTGTTGAGAATGTTTATAGCTCTCTTCCTTAACTGTTAGCTTAGATCAATTATATGTTTGGATACACATATGTTGATGGCTTGTTTCCACTTACTTGACAGGGTTTTGCAGTTGGAGATCTGAAGATTCTGGAGCTTGGATCAACAAAGAGAGAAGAGGATCTGCAAATATCAGGTAAGTGATCTATCTGTTACTTTGCATTTTTTTTTGATCTAGGAAAGTAGATTGTATTATGTATTTGATTTGTTCTAGATCCACTTGGACTAGGGAGATATGGCTTGATTCCGATTGAGTAGATTTATCCGATAACAATATCTTTCAGTCTGATTTCATTGACTGCTAACAGAATCCTAGAATCCAACAAAAGAATGTTAGTGATCTCTTCATTTATATCTAGGAGCAGTTGTTTCCTATCATAATTTTTCTTCCTCTCCCAGCCTTTAACCGAACCTTTGAGTCGTCTTAACTTCCCTGAGAGAGAATCCATAGGGTTTGAAGGTCCAAAAGCCAAGGGAGCCTTCTAGGATGACTCAACAAGAGGGGTAAAGTCATCTTCCAAGATCCAAGCTTTATTAAATTTAAAGGGGTAGCACTGCAGTACAAGTCTTTGACCCCACTCTAGACAAATAGGGTAATGGTCCGAGACATTAGAAGGAGTAGCGCAAGACTTGAAGTAAGCAAGATTGGGGAGAATATGGGCTGATGATAAAAACCGAAAAAGTCTTTTACTAATTCCTGCCTCCCCAACCCGTCCATTCCTACAAGTGGGGCCAGGGTAGTTCATGCACAGATCAACCAGATTATTGCTAGAAATCAGTTGGGAGAAGTAGGAAGCCAAGGGGTCATTTCTGGATTTTTGACCCCATATTTTAGAGGCGGAGATGGTAAAATTTAGGTCATCATCCAGGAGCAAATTCAGTAGGGAAAGAAGGCCACCAACGAGAACATTATCCCAAAAAATAGTTCTTTGAGCATAAGGTCCATAGCAATTAAAAATAGTGAGAATATTAGAAATCCCTTTTATGCTGGCTTTGAGAAAGATTCCTGCGAAAGAGGAGAATGCTTTACAATGAACTAGGAGAGGGTTCCAACCAGCAAGGAGGCCTCCAGAAATCCCAGAGGCATCTACAGCACAGAACTCCCACCCTGACTTGAATCTTGAGAACATAAGGAGGGATTGATAAGAATTACACATAGTCTCTTGTAATAGAATCATATCAGGATTTAAGTCAGAAAACAGAGAGCTGAGGGCTTTTTGTTTGGAAAGCCCTCCAAAACCCCGTAGATTCATTGATAAAATCTTCATGGAGAACCCATCACTTCAAGTGTGCTTGTTCTAAGTACCTATGATGAGGAGGGAGAAGATCGAGTCTATCTTGCTGCATTCTTTAATTTGGTAGAGATAGGAGTGTAGGACCCCAAATTCCTAATCGTCTCAGAGGGGATCTCGATAGGGTTCTTCTTAGCTTTGCGGATCATTACATTTTTAAAACGAATGGAGTCCAGAGGGAGAGTGGAAGGTGAGATAGGTTCTTTATCGGAGAATATAAAGAGGGATCCAAAAAAGTAGGTTCATCTCTGGGACTTGAGACCTAAGTTGGCAGGTGATAAACCCGTAGTATGTGAGGTAGCAAGAGAAGAGGTTGAGGAAGTAGGGAGGGCAGGATAATGCTCCAGTGTGAAGGGGGAGGGCCCAACTCAGGCTGAGCATCAGGCAGGGGATGAGTAACAGGCAAGGGATGAGGAGTAACTGAAGCCAACGGACGAGAGAGAAGAGCACAAACCTCAAATTTCATCCCCACTGATAAGACATAAACCATTATGGAGACTCACCCAGAGAAAATACCTACCTCCATTAAAGATCCCACTTTTCTTGGGCCCTAGTTTGGATATGTATGTTACGAAGAAAACTTCTTATGGCTTGGGTTGGACCACAACAGACAATATGACACTAAAAATCAATCCATTCTCAGACATGTGATATATATAAATGAGACTAACACTAAGGGATAAGACTCGTACCTTTAATCAAATGTTTGAAGAATATCCTCGTTGAGATTTCAATCAAACTTGTCGCTACACTTCATCCTCAACAACAAAGAGATATACAAGCATGATATATAAAGTGTTAGAGACTAATCTAACATATTTAATTTAATCATGTATACAAGTAATTACATCCATGGATACAAATATTCATAATTACAAATGAAAATGAACAAGAAATGGATATTTTTATTAATATAAAAAGAGATACAAATGAAAATCTCTATCTGCACCTTGTCGAAATTGAGAAACCGAGTCCCTCCACCACTTCATTCCTCCATACAATGGAAAAATCACTAAGACAAAGGAAAGCTTGGGAAAGACCACCAATGGTTGTTTCAAAGACAAAGAGATGCAAACTCAAGCATATAAGAATGGGGCACAATTTCTCTATAATCTCTTTACTCTCAAAAATTTATCCTCCTTCAATGCTTCACAATAGCTCAATATATAGCCCCTCAATAGTAAATGAAGGGTCGAATCAGAGCGTTTCCTGACATATGGAAGGCCAAGGATCAATTCATTCATTACTTGATGGGAAAACTCCAAATATTTTTATTTTGAGCATAAAACCCGATGTACGTAGGTGACAATGGTGCAAGCTGTGTATACATGGGTTGTAAACTTGTGACCCACATATATATTCAAAAATTTATTTGTAGGGGTTCAACTGGAGCATAAAGGTAATGGTGAGAAAATGGGATGAACTGAATCTGCATAGGGACACGATAGGGACAGGGAAATGCCATCAAAGCATAATGTATCCAGTGTGGAAAATCATGCTATAATAGATTCCCCCTAATGCGGGAGATCAGAGGGGTACACAATGGCCGAAATACATTATAATAGTCCTAGGATTGGAGTAATGAAGAACCAGGTGGAAGAAATGACCGCTTATTAGTATAATACAATGATAGATCTCTACATATATGAAGTATACATAGCAGTCTCAGATACGTAACAGTACAATAGCCATGAATATGCATAATAGACATATGTCATGAGTGGTCATCGCCACGTACAATATATAGTGAAGTAAGGTCTCCATACTGAATTAAGACATATGGTACATGCAATGAAATTTGGTCATGAGAATTGAAGTCTCTTAAATACTGGCATGATCAAGGGGGTAGCATATATGGAATGACACCAAACTCGGAGGTCTTCTATACAAGTCGTCGCTGGTACATGTCTCATCACATGAATAAAGGTGTTGGAGTTGAACATCATGGACCATCGTTTGATTACCGGTCATTGATGTATATTGTTAACAGACACGAGACATCCCACCAAAAATGATAATTGGAATCAAGGTATAGAGTGCATTTAAACAAGTGTGAATAAGGCCATCCCATGATGAGCCAGTCAAGGAAGGGGAACCTCCGGGCGTCAAGGAAACAAGGTCTTCAGATAGAGGATTCAACAGTCCTATTCCAGGGAATCTTCATAACCTTTTGGATGATTGGGAGAATGAATTGATCTTCCAACAATTGACTAGGCAACGCGCACACACCAGATTCAAGAATTATTGGAATATGAGAAATATGTTAGCTCATATGTTGATGCAACCTCAGAGGAAAAATGTGGTTGGCAATCCTCCACCTCCTCCTTCTCCCGATCCAGAGGCTAATCCTACTTCTTCACCGATCCCTTCCCTGGTATCCAAACCCATGGAGGACCAGGTGAAGAAAGTTGACAAAGAGGATCCTACGACCTTTGACAAGACCAACATGGCCTATGCTAGCTACAACAAGAGGAATAAATTGGATAGCTACAAGCCGACGAATATGAATCCTTTCAAGAAATTGATCCCTCTTCTAGTTAAAATGACATCAGAGGATTCTTCCAATTCAAGCCATTACAAATGCCCAATTGTGGAAGAGAAGTTGGAGGAAGTAGGGGATGGTAGCAGCACCATGTATTGCTCTTGTTTTGGTTATTTTTAGTTTTTAGTTTTAGTTTTTATCAGTATTTTCCATTATGAAGTTGTTAAAGTTTTTTCTCACTATTCAAATCTTGTAGTAGTATTTTAGAAGTCTCTTACAGTGTGCACTCATGCCTAATCCTACCCATTCTCTATCGGGCTCTTCAGATTAGAAAGATCAACTTTGATATTTACAGGGATAATAGGTTGGCTCGATCTGTCAATATGTGTCTGAGTTATTTTTGTTTCAAGTATGTAAATTGCTTTGATGAGATGGTAACTCTTAGGAACTCTTGTGCATGTACTTTCAAACTCTTTGTATATAAATATACTGTTGCTCTGGAACTTATAAAAAAAACAATGTGCACCAAGACTTTACATATATTATGATGCCTTAGTTTTAGTTTATATAATAAAAACACCAATGTGTATTATACATGTAAAAGCATCAGGGCATATATCATACTACGTACCATATGTTCTTTTTTTGTGAAATACATATCATGGGGAAACCCACCATGTACTTCGCCTCATTTAGAAGATGGTAACCAAATTAAAGTAGATTCCATATGGTAAACTAAGTGAGTTTTGTTAAAATAGGGCTCAAGGCCATTACACAAATATACTCATTACGAGCTCAACATGTCACTTGCAGGAATTGAACTTGGGTGAGGAGTTTAACAATCATTCCTCCAACTACTTGAGCTAGACCTAATTGACAACATATCATAAGTTTTTGTAACGATGATGGTAAAATTAATGTTAATGATAACAAAATCGCCCATCGTTGGTTTCTTGACCAGCCAGCAAGTAGCAAGCAAGTAGTTGTTGTTAGTTGGGCTATTGGAATAGTTCTTAGAGTTGGGCTATGGCAAGCGAGCAAGGGAGCACCGACCAATTGGAGTTGGTTGGTCCAAAGGATATTCTATTTATGTGTGATGGTTTGATTTGTAACAAGTGTTTTATCTTTATCCAGTTATACCTTTGTTGAAAGGATAAGCATTAAAATCTCCATAGCGGTATAGCCCTAGAGTCAGTCCCGAGAGCTTTGGAATAGTAGCCAGAATCCCTAGAGCAAGGGAAGACCTTAAGCCCAGGAGCCGGGAAAAGAGGAACTCGTTGAACCAAGCATTGTGAGAAGAGGTATGTCCCCTTGTTATTTCATTACCCACCCGATAGATAGGACGAACATTGAAGGAATCAATGTTATGTTGTCATTAGGATCACATGTGTTTTTATTAATATTATTTGCAATGTGTATAATAGTCATTAAAACATACCAGTGTGTAAGTAGGTATGAATTACACCATTGAGTTCAAATGAATATAATGCAGTGATATGCTTTAGTGCTAAACATTTTCCACATTGAGGGTTTGCAAATGCAACAATGTGTTTAATATAGTATTTCACATAGATGTGACATTACTGTATAATGTGCACCACTAAAGTCGATAAAAGAAATGTTAAGGATGTACCAAATGGTGCCTTTAAAAAATGTGGATTGTTACTATGCAATGCACACTAGAACTACCAAAAATGTTTAAGAATTTGACAACAAAAGGGTTGGATATTCATTATAATTAGTGCTCTCAATCTACAAATACCCAAATCCTATATAAAAATACATAAAGCTACCAAAGCCCCATATAATAATACATAAAGCTAATAAATATCTATTGCTAAAAAAACATTGTCAAATAAAAATACATAAAGGTACCAAAGTTTCATATAAAAATACATAATGCTAATAAATATGTATTGCTAGAAAAACACATTGTCAAATAGTAGAGAGAATAAACCCCTAATACTAAAGTTTGTAGCAGTATAAAAAAAAAGAAACAACAAGAAAACAAAAGTTTGTAGTGCTAAATATGACTCTAAAACCCTTCTTATTTCTTAAAAATGAACTGTAAGTACTAATGGAAATAACTAAAAGAAATTATGGATTTTTTTTATATCAATTGAATGTAAATTTGAGATGAATAAAATAAAGTTGTGTACCTTAAATTTTTTGCTTTGCAAATTTGTATGTGACCTACGGTGATCCCTTTCAAGTTCGGTTCTTTAAAAATATATGTCCACTCCAAAGTCTTTCTTAGTAAATCTCTCTTGCAAAAATCTCCTCTTTAATTTTTAGCAAAAGAATAGAATATTGACTAGGATTTTTTTTCAAAGGAACAAATTCATGGAAAAGCCTCCTAGTACTTCCACATGATCCACAGATGGTAAACAAGGTAAACAGTCATCCCTAATTACAAAGATTAATCCCAAGGGGATCAAGAGAGTTGAACCCGTGACCTCCCCAACTTTTTTTTTTTGGCAGGGGGGGAGATCTCATGCTTGGATCATGATTGCTTGAGATAACCCTCAAAGCTAAATGACTAGGTTTTTCTTTTATAAACTTACATTTGTAAAATGAAATTCCTGCTCAATTTTTTGCTTGATATTCAAACGCATCAATGATAAACATCCTCATTGTTTTTTTTTAATTTGACTTGTGGTTCTACTTACAGACTTAAGCGCACTAGTGTGTGTTGACTTAAACACATTGAAAAAACAATTTGCAATGAGAATATGAATGCAAAAAACTACAATTAGAACTTTATAGATGATTTCCTTTACAGATGTTTTTGTGGAAGTTTATTGTCAATGTGTATCATAATTTAGCACACTTGTGTTCAATATACATTACACAAGTAAAATAGTTATTAAAAGTTTATTGTAATATACTTTAGGAGCTTATCTAAGTTAACAATATTCTATTTAGTAATTTATTGGGAGCTTACTTAAAATATTACAAATTTATTTAAATTTAACAATATACTTTATAAGTTTTTTCTCGAAGATGGAAAAACCTATCATAACTTAGTTGTTAAACTAGCAGTGAGGACAACCATTACTAGCTACTATCTGTGATGCAAGTTGATTCATCACTATTATTCAAGGAAAATCATGCCACATAAGGGGGAAAGCTTCTGCCCATAAGACGTAGAATAGACGGTGAATGAGTGGTGAATGCGTGTATTGTGAAGACACTCCTTATGTAAGGTCACCCGTTTGAAACTTCGTGGGTGTGATCCTTACAAAAAACAACAGGGACAAACTTCCACTCCTACCAGATGCCTCTAGATATTAGACTGATAACATGTTTCATTACGTCTAAGGAAAATAAACTCCTAGCAAATAAAAAAACAATTTTAAACCTTGCTCCAAAACGAAACAAACTTACTTAAAATATTTTTATTATTTTTTATTTTCAATAACAAATTATAACTTTGTTAATATAATTTATAAAACCTATCATAAAAATATCATATTTAAATCTTACATCTTTAAAAATAAAAATAAAAACAATACTTTTACAAATTTACAATATGATAAGATAATGAGTGTAAAAACTAATTACTAACTCCTTTAAAAAAACAAGTTCATATGCATGGCCCTCCTTCCCATCATCTCAAACCAATTGCATCACCCCTAAAAAGTTTACATGTATTGCACCCATTATACGAACCACGACACAATATTCAAACAAGTACTCTTACATAATTATTGCTCACTCAAATCTATAAGATATTACAGCTTCAATGGTGGGCCACTCCTTTTTCAAAGCATCCATCCATCCCTATAATGCTATAAGATCATCTCTACTTTAAGTTGATGATACCTCCCAAAAAAACATCACCCTAATCATGATACCTCCCAAAAAAGCATCATCCTCATCATATTTGGAATAAACTTAGAATCCTTTTCATTCCAACAATTTTGGACTACTCAAATGATGACACCTCCCATAAAAATATTACCCTAATAAATATAATATATTTTAAAAAAATTGAAAAATACACATAAACATTAGTTTGTTATAATATTAAAAAATTAAAAAATTTACTTTTAAGTAATATATACATAATTTTAATGTAAAAATGAAAAATAAATATATATACTCATAAATGTGACAACTTCGAGCTATAGAATATAATTATAATTGGCATGAGTTTATTTGGCCATGGAAAAGTTTTTTTCAGAGGAAATCTCCACGGAAAATCCAACAATACTTCCCCACATTAGTGGATGGTAGAGGTGGTAAACTGCCGGCCATCCTCACAGATGACCTAACCCCGAAGGACTCAAGGCTCGAACCCGTGACCTCTCCCCGTATTGAGAGAATGTGCGCACGTCTTACCAATTGAGCTAACCCTTGGGGCTGGCCATGGAAAAGTTATGACAATAATGTCGGTATGGGTACAAAGAGGAGGTCCACCTATTAAAGTAAAGAACTATTTTATATACTCATAAATAAACTTACACCATTCCTTCAATGCTCTCTTTACAAGTCATCAAATAAATATGGTTGGCATCACAAATTTGACGAGGCAAAGGTAAGTAAAATAATGTCATTACAAAGAAGAGGTCCCACTTGGAAGGTATAGAGAAAGGATAACACCCACTCTTTTTAAAATGAAATAACAACCAAAAGAATTTTGGTGAGGTCACCACTAAAATTTTGACTCCACCAAAAGTATTTTGCATTAAAATTAAAAATAAATATATTATTTGGTACCATTAAAGTGCCTTAATGATATAAATCGCAATTAAATTATATTTATTTATATTAATAAAACTTACATAATATAAATTATATTTACTTGTATTAAAAAAAATTACAATACCTTTGGAATTAGTCATTTATAAACCAAAAACAATTGACAAATTGTCTGCCCTTTGGGATTAAAAATATAGTGTAGAAAAGTTGATCATCATAGTAACAAGAGCCACTAGGTGGCAAT
>LPNX011053012.1:63888-96126 GCA_001517045.1 Pseudotsuga menziesii
ATATATATCGGTGTTATTAGTACTTCCTTCGACTTTGTAAGACTCTTAGCAATCAATTACTATGGATTTACAATTATTAATAAATTTAAGTGTACTTTTATATTCAAAATTATTTATTTACTAACATAGCATTACCCATATCGAATTTAGAGGGACAAGTCATTAGTATAACAATCTACCAATATTTTCCAACATGATGATACATGTAATCTTTGACTCAAATGTAATTATAGTTTAAATTATAATAAAATATTGAATTTTTAAGGTTTTTCCTCTTAAATTTTTGTATAAGTATGTGATTTATTTATTTATTAATATTATAATTTAAATTATAATAAAACATTAAATTTTTATAATAATAAAAAATTATTTTTTAAATTTATGTATAAGTATGTGATTTATTTCAAATAAATAAATCACATAAGTGGATGGCCAAGATCCTAGTCGAAATTGACTTATCTTCGGGGCTTCCGGCTGAGATCGAAATTTTATGTTTGGATCGGCTTATCCAGCAACGACTCGACTACCTCAATATACCCTTCTTGCAGTAGATGCAGGGTTGTGGGTCATCTCCGAAGGTCATGTTCAGTTCTCAGACAGGGGACTGCTTCTCCTGCTACCTCTGCATCACGTCTGGCGAGAGACACTCCTCACTCCCCACATTTCGAGGACACGCTCAGGGACCAGCCTACTAAAGGTAAGCTCTCGCAAGCATGCTCTTTATTTGAGGACGCATCGAAGCAAGAACTCTTACTTATGGATTCGGTTGTTTCCTTGGGTCCCTCCACTCTTCTTGCCGGGAACTTTTTGACTCCTGTATCAGACCCTTCTTCAGTTTTGGCCCTTGTCCCTACCTTTTCGGAGGATACTGGACCCTCTATGCTGCCATCCCTTTCTGAAGTTCTCTCTAATCCTAAGCTGCTACCTTTGATAGAGGTCCATGCCAACCCTCCACTCTACTCTGTGACGCCTTCTTTCTTCACGGACTCTGACTTTCCACCTCTACCGGGACTTAGACCTCCACCTGTTTCCTCCCCTCCACACAGNCCATGCCACCCCTCCACTCTACTCTGTGACGCCTTCTTTCTTCACGGACTCTGACTTTCCACCTCTACCGGGACTTAGACCTCCACCTGTTTCCTCCCCTCCACACAGCCTGGTCACTTCACCTTCTTTCGATGATCCTTCCCTGCAAGTTTCAATGGATATATTCACTGATAAAACTCCACTAACCCCTCGGTCCTCCCTCTAGAATCTATTCACTTTCAAAATGTTACGATTCAAAGAAAAAACAAGAAAGCACCTCTTATTTCCTCTGATTCCTCTCCTATCCCCCTCCATTACACTCCACTGTCAGCTAGGTTGAAGAATATTGCTCGTAATATTCATCCTCCTTCCCCTTGGGTTCTTAGAGCAAAGAAATCCCCTTCTTTCGGTTCTTAATGAAGATTCTCACCTTAAATGTCCGTGGCCTTGGAGGCTTGGCTAAGCATAAAAGTCTCCAGAACCTCTTTGTCTCTTTATCACTTGACTTAATCCTCTTGCAAGAAATGATGACTAGCTCCCACCTTGCTCTTTTGGCTTTCTCCAAGCTGCGCCCGGGCTGGGAATATTGTGCAATTAGCTCCTCTGGCCTCTCGGGGGGCATTCTTGCGGCCTGGAACCCTCATCGTTTTAAAGTCAAACCATTCCACACGGTTGTTGGGATCCTTCTTAAAACTCAAGTTCGGGGTTCTTCCTTCAATCTCTCCCTTCTCAACTGCTACGGGCCATATGCTAATCGGGAGTCCTTTTGGGAAAAGGTAGTACATGGGGGACTACTTAGCCTACCCAATCTAGTCTTAGCGGGTGATTTAAACCTCACCTTAAATAGCTCTGAGGTTTGGGGTAAAAAGGCTTTGATTGATCCTCTTGGTCCCTATTTTACTCACCTGTTTTCCTCGCATCAGCTCATAGATATTGCTCCTGTCTATGTGGGCCCAACTTGGTGCAATGGTCCTTCGGGTGATGATGGTATTAGTAAGAGACTTGATAGGTCTCTGCTCTCCTCCAGTCTGATTGACCTCTTTCCTCGGCATAGGGTTTGGACCTATCCCTCTTCTATCTCAGACCATTTTCTGGTCATCTTGGAATGGAAGGAGTCCACTTCTCTTTGTGTCTATCCTTTCAAGTTCAACCACTCATGCCTGGAAAATGATGAATTTGTGAAACTGATTAAGCAAGAATGGCCACACCTCTCACATGAATCCACCTCTTCAGGGATGGAGGTTTTCTCATTGAAGCTTAGACTTTTGAAAGTGAAAGTTAAAGAATGGACACACGCTAAGTCCATTGAGTTAAAAGATAACAGTCTATGCATTGAGACAGAGATCCATAATATCCTCTCAACATCCCCCATGGGTCTGTACTCTTCTCAGGCACTTAATAAACTTCAGTCTCTTCAAACTGAATTAAAAAAGTTGAGGGAACATGAGATCCTCTCTGCTAGACTTCAAAGTAGAATGATTTGGGCTTCTCTGGGTGATTCCAATAACAAATTTTTTCACTCTGTGGCATCAGCTAGAAAAAATCAAAATGCTATCTGGGGACTGGAGGATGAGGAGGGTATTTTGGTTGAACATGATCAGGGTTTGAAGGATATGGGAGTTAGACACTTCAAGCAGATAATTAATGATGATAATCAAAAATCCATTGCAGCTCAGCTGAAAGTCATTCGACTTTTCCCTTCTTTTATCACTCAAGAGGAGAGGATTACTTTTACTTCTCAGATTACCTCTGTGGAAGTGGAAAGGGCTCTTAAGTCTTTCAAGAAAGACAAATCACCTGGGCCCGATGGTTTCCCAGTGGAGTTCTTTTTAGCTTTTTTCGACCTTCTGGGGGATGAACTTGTAAAATTGGTGGAAGACTCTCGTCGAACTGGTATGGTTTTACCCTCACTTAACTCAACTTTTATAGCCCTTATCCTTTGCTGATTTTCGTCCTATATCACTCTGTAACTTGGTCTATAAACTGATTGCCAAGGTAGTTTCCCAGCGTCTTAAGCCCTTTCTTGACAAGTTGATCTCTCCACAACAGTTTGGGTTCCTCAAAGGTCACCAGATTTCAGAGCCCTTGGCCATTACCCAAGAAGTCCTTCACTCTGTCAAAGCCAGGAACGAAAGCGCCCTTATTCTTAAGCTAGATCTTACTAAAGCCTTTGATATAGTTAACTAGTCCTATATCAGGCTCATTCTTCTGCAAATTGGTGTTCCGTTGGAGGGGGTCAACTGGATAATGGGGTGCATTTCCTCGGTTAACTTTGCTCTGCTCATCAATGGTTCCCCCTCGAGTTTTTTCACGGCCTCACGTGGTATCAAGCAAGGGTGTCCTCTTTCTCCCCTCTTATTTATCCTTGTTATTGAAGGACTTAGCCTCCTTATTGATGATGCTCGAAGACATGGTCTGATCAAAGGGATCAAAATCTCGCACCAGTTTTCCCTCATGCACCTTCTCTTTGTTGACGATGTGATTCTATACGGGTTTGGCACTTGTGAAGAATGGATTGCCTTCAAAGTATTATTGGACACCTTTTGTGAAGCTTCGGGCATGTGCATAAATTCGGAAAAGTTGTGCTTTCTGTTCAACAATGTTGATGATATATTCTTAATCAGAATCACTCGCTCTCTCCCCTTCAAGACTGAGCACATTTCTTTTGGGTTCAATTATCCTAGTTACTTTATAAAACCAATGGGATATAAGGTAAAAGACTAGTCTTTGCTAATCAAAAAGTTCGATAAAAGGATTTCCCACTGGTCTTTCCAGCTCCTTTCTTTTGGGGGGGAGATTGGTTCTTATCAAAGCTGTTCTTACTAGCTTGCCGGTGTACTGGATGGCTTTAGTTCCATTACCTAAATCCATTCTTGGGAAATTGAAAAGCATGATTTTTGCCTTTCTTTGGGGCTCATCGGGGAACAAGAAAAAGTATCATCTTGTCGACTGGCTGTCTTTGTCCAAATCCACAGCTCAAGGAGGCTGGGGCATCAAAAATATCGAATGGTTCAGCACCTCTTTGAGACTCAAAAGTTTTTGGCAAGCCCTCTACGGAAATGGTATTTGGTTCAAAGTTTTATCCGTAAAATACTTAAAGAAGAGATCTGTTTTGTCTTGGATCCGCAGTAAGGCATTTTTGGTCCCAGGTGTCTCTGTTATTTGGAAAGAATTCATCAATTCTATTACATGGATGGGTAGTGGCTTAACTTGGCTTGTGGAGAATGGAGAGAACATTAGAGTGGGTCTGGACACGATCATAGGTATGGGCTCTTTGTTTACTCTTCCTCAGGATCTTCATGACTATCTGGAAGATTATGGTATTATTACTCTGGCTCAAGCTAAGAACTACTCTTTGGATGCACGATCCTATTGGCTCTCTGCAGCGGATTTGGATTTGGCTGGGGAATGGCACCTCTTATGGGATTCTTATGTTAAGGGGTTGGAGTTTGGAAGGATCAGACTAAGGACTCAACCATATAGTCTTCTCTGGTCTTATAAGAGTTACACGGGATCTATATCTGCGGCTATTGCATATGATTGTATTGTGAACCACTATTTGGAACATCTTCTTGAATCTTCTTTCGTTCACCAGATCCTTTGGAAATTAAACATACCTGAAAATATTCGCTGCTTTAACTGGCTTCTTTTAAAGAACAAAGTTTTAACATGGGAACAACTCAACAAACGTGGTATTCAGGGTCCTAGCTTCTGTTTTCTCTGCAAGAAAGGAGATGAAACAACCCAACACTTGTTTTTGGATTGCTTATTTACCAAGAGCACCTTTGATGCTGTATTTGAGCACTTTGGCATTCGAGCCTTTTATAAATCAACTGTTCACTCGTTTCTTGAGCACTGGTTTCAGTCACATCCTCTAGACTACACCGAGCTCTATTTTCCCCTCTTTGTCTTTTGTTCTATCTGGAAGCACATAAATGGTTGTATATTTGAAAAAAATATCCCATCTGTATATGTTGTCTTCATCCAGATAGATTCGCTCTATCACCTCTTCCCTATGCCTAAAAAAAGGGTTAAACTCAGAAACATTGGGCTGCCTCCACCGATTACCTATCCATGTGGTTATTTTGATGGTGCAGTTGCTGGGAATATTGGGGGAGCAGGTTTTGTGTTGTATTTGAACAACTCTCACTGCTTGTACTTCTCTCTAGGCTGTGGAAGCAGTACTAACACTAGATCAGAGCTATTGGCATTATGGGCCCTTCTCTATGTTTCTAAGATTACGGGGATACCTTTAGACTCTATTTTCAATGATTCCCTTGTCATCATCTCATGGGAATTAGGAAATGGCTCACTGAATTTACCACATCTGAGTCATTGGTGTGATGACATAAGAGACATGCTGCTTATCTTTCTGGAAATGACCATGAAGCACATTTATCATGAGCATAACCAGATAGCTGACAGTCTCTCAAAAAAGGTTGTTTCTCTTGAATCAGAATTCGGAAATTTCATAGAATCTCTAAATGATATGGTCATTGACCATGGTAAATTTCAACTATTTTATCTTATGTTGGGCATTAGTCCCCTTATTTAATGCACATATCATTGTTTGTCATTTGACATTTTATGGGATCATATCAGACTCATGAAGAGACCCTCAGTTCTCTTCTTATGCTCATGATTCATTTGCTTCAGGCCATTTCTGAATGCCAGCTCAAATCTGACCTGTTCTTGCAGGAGTGATGATAAAAGCCTGTATTTTTACAGGCATGTGGCCATATTGCCCATGTTATGATGACGGGGTCTCGCTATTGCGCACTGATGATTCCCCATTGATCTGAATCCTTTGTTGATGATGCCAACTTTGGCTGTTTGTACATGATGATCTTTGATTCAATAGAATAACACGATCTGGTATTTTTTTCCTTTGAAAAAAGTATGTGATTTATTTATTTATAATAATAAAATAATATATTTTTATTATAGATTTACAATTATTATAAATTTATGTGTATTTTCATATTCAAAATGATTTATTTATTAATTATAAGCATTACCCATATAGAATTTAGAGTAACAAATCATTAGTATGACAATCTACCAATATTTTCGAACAAGATGATACATGTAATCTTTGACTCAAATAACATTGAATTTTTTAAGTTTTTTTCCTTTTAGATTTGTGTATAAGTATGCGCTCTATTTATTTACTAGTTTAAATTATAATAAAACCTTGAATTTTTGTAAATTTTTTTTTCTCTTTTTAGATTTGTGTATAAGTATGTGATTTATTTATTTATAGTAATAATAATAATAATCTATTTTTAAGGTCATCACCAAGCGAGATACCAATTTGGTGTATGAGACCCCCTTGTTTGTGGGACAAGGGACCTCCCTCTATGCAGTGATTTAACTGCTAAAGTCTACAAAAATGTGCATACCCTACCTCCCTCTGGATTTCAACCTATGACCTACTATGAAGAAAAAAATGCTCTTAACCATTAAGCCCACTCATGTTGTACATTATAAGAATACCCATATGGAATTCAAAGTGACAAATCATCAATACTATGATAAGCTACCAATATTTTCTAACATGATGACTCCAATATTTTCTAACATGATGATACATGCAATTTTTTACTAAGGTGTATCTATAGTTTTATATATAATAAAGCAATGGATTTTTTAAGTATTTTTCTTTTTATCAGACTGTTTTTTTAAGATGAAAAAAGCATTCCTTGATATTCTTTTGAATCAAAGGTAATTTGTTACATCATCAAGTCGACAAGACCAATCAAGTAGATCTAACCACAATCCAGGAAACATCATCAACTAAAATATAGTGGGGGGAGTATATTATGAGCCAGCTATTGTCCCCACCTGGGCTTAATGTACTGAAAGAGTTCCTCTCATAATACAATCTGCAAATAAGATCAGCCAAAAATGTCTCAAAAGAAGATAATATGAGCCCTGAGGCATTATCCAAGACAGGCTTGAGTCCTCTCAAATTTACCAGGGATAAGCTCAATGAAACATATTCTACAAAAAACAACACCCTCAGGGGCATGACTACAACAAAAAACATGCCTTAATCACATCAGAGCAAACTTTCAAAACAGCTGGAGATTAACTCCCCCATATATATCACCTTTACAATATTCTGTAAAGGTAAGATGGCTAGGATCCATAAGCAACCCATCCTTGGATAATGAATCATCCCTCATATAATATTCCCTATAAACATGGCTGAAATCCATGGAAGTGAACGAAGAAAACAACTTTTTGGTGTTGTTGCACCAAGCTTCTAGGTTCACTATAGAAAGAGTGGATTCTTCCTTTGCCCAATTTATAATCACAGAGGAGTCGCCAAAGATATGTAGATATGAAAATCCAATATCTTTGGCAATGGAAAGTAAATCCCAGAGTGCTAATAGCTCAGCTCTCATATTAGTGTTGAGACCGCAACCTAATTTCATTTCAATGAAATGTTGTTCATTAATCCAGATACATACACCCACCCCACCTTTATAATCTATCACAGCTTCATCAAAGAAAGCCATGGGATAGTGTTTTAATGGAGGATCCCCAATATTCCTGGCTTTAGGCCTTTTAACTTGAGGCACCTGATGAGATGAGTCTTCAGATATAATCTTATGACAGAGACTGGGTACATTTGGCTCTTTGTTCTAAAAAATGTGGTTGTTCCTGGTCTTCCAAAGATTCCAGATGAAAAAAATAGGTAAGTACGAGAGCTTCCTGTCCTTTTCCAACTAGCTAATAAGGTTCCCTGTAAGGGTCGGTTCTGACCAATCCACCCGAATGTCAGCCCAACTATCCAAGCAATGCAGTACCTCAAGAGCAAAGGAGAATCCTACAAACAAATGGTCGATTGATTCAGCTTCTTTCTTACAAAGGTAGCACCCGCTTGGACTGAGCCAGCCCCTATTGCAGAGATTATCCCAAGTATTGATTTTTTATAGAAAGCCAACCAAGTGAAGCACTTCAGTTTTTGTGGTATGTTGAAGTTCCAGACCTGAGAGATAATACATTCTGAAGGAGGAGGAAAATAATCCAATATTATAAGATCATATGCTTTTTTGCCGAAACTTTGCCCGAATCCTTATCATACAGCCAGAGAAGAGAGTCCTCCACATCCCTGATCTTGATTCCACCATGAGAGAGACATTTAACAATATATGTCCACCGATCCACCCATTCTCCTCCTAGGTCCAGATCATAAACTGATAACCATCCATTATAACCTACAGAGAGTCCGTCCAATTTCTGTGCCTAGGCCAGGCACAAAATCCCATAGTCAGCAAGGTATTCTCTAAGGTCCATCGAGAGAATGTATGAAATCTCCAATCCTGCAATCAAATCAATGTTGAGGCGAATTTTCAATCCATTACCCACCTTCCAACTGAGCTTACAGGTAATCCAATCCAAGATTCTAACAAACCCATTCCAAATATATGAGGTACCATTAACAGTGAAGTTTTGGGCACGAATCCAATACTCCAAGGGTCTATCCTTTAAGTATTTATGAGCAATGATTTGACTCCAAATACCATTACCCTTTAATACCTGCCACAAACTCTTCAGTCTGAGAGAGATCCCAAACCACTCTAGGTTCTTAATGTCCCAGCCACCATATTCAACAGGAGCAGAAATCAATTTCTAGTTTGTCAAATGAAATCGATGATGACCATCTACTTTTCCCCATATGAAGTTAAAAATTAAACATCTCAAGGCATTCAGTATAGAGCTGGGACATCTTGCCAGTGCAAACCAGTACACCCCAAGCCTTGTAAGAACAGATTTGATGAGAATTAATATGCCACCAAGTGAGAGCAATCTAAAAGTCCAGTTTTTAATCTTATTTTCAAACATCACCACCATCCATCGCCAATCAGATACCCGATATCCCGGAGGTTTCATTCGATACCCCAGGTATTTAAACCCTGAGTTGATAGGAGCCATGTTGTATGGGAGAAGCTGAGAGATTTTCCTTCTAGTCTCTTCATCCACATTATGATACATAAAAGAAGTTTTTTCCATACTGACAGTCATACCGATGGCTGAACATAACAAATCCGGTACTTCTGTGTATGCCCCCCCTTCTTGGATAGTTCCAATCCCAAAAATAATTACGTCATCAACAAATAACAAGTGAGTTATTGACAGGATAGGAGAGAACTGGAAACCTTTAATAAATCCTTTTTGTTGTGCATCTATAATGATTCTGCTGAGGCTCTCAATAATTAGAATGAATAATAGTGGCGATAGGGGACAACCCTGCCGAATTCCCCTTGAGGCAGGGAAAAAATCCGAGGGAGTCCCATTAACTAAGACTGCAAAACAAGAGTTAGTGACACATCCCATAATCCAATTCACACCAATCAAAGGATACCTATCTGTAGGAGCAAGAGTCTCAGAAAGGTCCAATTGACTCTATCAAAGGCTTTGACTAAATCCAGCTTCAGTACTAGGACATTTGAATTTTTGGCTTTGATAGAGTGTGAAACTTCCTGGGTAATGCCTACAGGTTCAGTGATCTGACGGTCCTTTAAAAAACCAAATTGTTGTGTGGAGATAGCCCTGTTCAGTATAGGTTTAAGGTGAGTTACACCAATTTTAGAGATGACCTTATAAATAAGGTTACATAAGGATATAGGTCGAAAGTTAGCAAAGGTGGAGGGATTTTCACACTTAGGGATCAAAGTAAAAAAAGTGGAGTAAACAAAACTAGGGACGAACCCTTCTACTCTTGCTTGCTCTACTGCAGAGGTAAGCTCCTCACCAATCAGGTCAAAAAAGTCTAGGAAAAAGTCAACTAGCCAACCTTCTGGCCCGGGGATTTTATGTTTCTTGAAGCCCTTCAGTACAGCTTCTACTTCCTGAATGGTAATAGGCTCAAAGAAATAGTTCACCTCCTTTTCCTGAGTAAAAGTTGAAAACAACCCTATTACCTTAAGTCGATCAACAATATTTGAAGACTTATCATCCATAAATAAATCACTGAAGTCTTGTTTTCCCATATTCTTGAGGGACACATCATCAAATACCAGGTTACCATTTATATCCTTGAGGGACCAAATAACATTCGTATTCCTTCTTGCTGAAGCATAAGCATGAAAGAACTTAGTGTTGGCATCCCCTTCTTTTAACCAGAGAACTCTGCTCTTGAGTCTTTGAGTAGTAAACTCATGAGTCAAGAGATTACCTTTTTTATCTTGAATATTGTTACACCGAAATATTGTACTCTTAATCCATGTGTCAACCCTTTGCCTAATCCCCAAGTTTCTCTTAGCTAAAGTTGACTGAGATTGAGGTTTTTCCTGCCTTTTGTTCCCTTTGTAGGAAGGTCGGTGCTCTTTTCCTTCATGCTAGGAGCATCGAAGGTGCTTTTCCCCTTCATGCTAGGTGCGCCGATGTCGGTGCTCTGTCTCCCACTGCTAGGAGCATCATCAATGCTTTTTCCCTTTTTGGAAAGTGCATCGGTCGTGTTTAGAGGGAAAAAAATGAAGATTCACGACCCTTCTCAAAGGTAGACGAGGTCGTGTTTTATCCATATTATTTAGGTGAGGTGGCATTTCGGTTCTTAGCCTATAGGGAAGATCCCTTTGACTCCTCCTAATCCTCAACCTATTCTATCCCTTTAGCCTTTTAAATTAAACCCTCTCTCCATTGTGAAGAGAGGAAGGACTACGGTACTATTATGCTGGCAGAATTTCTAGGTGATCATTATCATCATTTGGAGGCTTTGGCTTGGATTGTTGGATGGAAGATTGCAACGTTAAGGCTAGGTTGTGATGTTCCTTCTCATTGTAATTCTATGTATCTCCTTGATTACATTAATACAATTCTCTTTCCATAAATGTTATTGTGTTGACAAAGTTTATATCTTTCTTCCTTATCTGTTAGCTTAGATCAATTATATGTTTGGATACACATATGTTGTTTGCTTGTTTCCACTTGCTTGATAGGGTTTTGCAGCTCGATATCTGAATATTCTGGAGCTTGGATCAACAAAGAGAGAAGAGGATCTGCGAATATCAGGTAAGTGATCTATCTGTTACTTTGCATTTTTGTTTGATCTAGGAAATTAGATTGTATTCTGTATTTGATTTGTTATAGATCCACCTGGACTAGGGAGATCTGGCTTGATTATGATCGAGTATATTTATCCAATAACAAATTTGGTGACCATACTGGGGAGTGTCGGTCCCCTCATAGGCGCTCTGGTGCAATGTTGAAAGTGCGCCGCCCTTTGAAACTCAATTTTTGGCTCAGATTTCCTTCATTTTTGGGTTTTGGTTTGATTGATTTTGGTTTTGAGGCTACATGTGATAGTCATAGACCCCCTAGACCCAGCATTATTTCTTCCTCCCCTCATTCATTGAGTGTTTTGGTTTCATTTTGGTTGTTTTGGATCAATTCTTGATTATTTTGGATTTGTTTGGGTGCTTGTCATATTCCTTTTGATTTCTGAATGAATGGAGTGTTGTAGATACTCTCTCTTTTCCTGTTTGTAGATCTGAAAAGAGAATTATCCTTTTCTTTTGTGTTCAGATTCATGTTTGTTTGAAGAGGAAACTCAATCAAAAGAGAAGCAAATTAAAAAAAAAAAACAAGCCAACCCCCCCCCCCACCTTACTCGTGTATGAATTCACAGGTCTTTTCAAGAATTGTATTTGATGTTAATATTTAAAAGATTCATAGTTTCCTTTGAATAGAACTTGGTTTTCTTAGATCTCCGATTTCTATCTTGTTTTAACAGAAAACTCTTTCCCTACCTTAGGTAGTTTTCATTGAAAGAGAAATGTGCATTATCATGTAGCTAGGATTTGCATTCTTTTTACATTTTCTATCTACACATCATGCATTCACTTAACCGCTCAAGGTAAAATTAATGATGGCTTAGGTTTAAAATCATTTAGTAACTATGTGTAAGTTAGTGACGTGTTCGGGCATCATAAAACGTAGCAGCTGTCATTAATTTGTCTGCACTACAACCTGGGACTCACGCAGTTCTTCCATGTACCATCTGTATATCGAACGGCCTTTCACTTACCCTTGAGGTATATAGAAAGGTACTTCACGTACTTGATTGTATATCGGAAGGCCGCTTGTGAACATTTGTGCATTAGACAACACTACTATCGATTTGAGCTCCCCCGTACCTAGCGTATATTGGGAGACCCTCTTAGGATTCTTGTGACCAACTGAGTTATCCTTTTGGCCTATCCTGCGAGGTTCCTAAATTTTGATCCACTCCTATTCACACAGTTTGATTGTGTGGCTTTTAGACTTGAGTAGTGTTTGATCTTGTGTGGTATTTCAGATATTCTTAGAGAGTTCAGATATGGGAGACTCTCCCGGGACCACCAGTCAAGAGAACCCTTTTAAGTGCATGTCTTTTGTTTCTCCCCCTTGTGTATTTGTTGGTCCTCCCTTCATGGCCACTTTGAACCTTCCCGGATTGACTATAGGATTACCTGTATGGTTATTCTCCAATCATATCATACCAAATGCATCCTTTGTGTTGGATCCTAGTCCTTTACAGCAT
Organism: Pseudotsuga menziesii; assembly: GCA_001517045.1. Lineage (NCBI taxonomy): Eukaryota > Viridiplantae > Streptophyta > Pinopsida > Pinales > Pinaceae > Pseudotsuga > Pseudotsuga menziesii. Next base: position 76,448 of record LPNX011053012.1, read on the forward strand.
GAGCATCAACGTCATGTGAACCCTTCTCCTTCTTCCTCGACTGTTGAATCGACTTCCCTTTCTTCCTCTTCACCTGTTGAAAAATCTAATGTTAGTAAATGGGCGGGTAAGAAGAAGATGAAAAGGAAGGCTAAGAAGAAGAACACTAAGAAGAAGGTCATTGCTCCAACCTCTGACCTTCATGTTGGAAGCCCACCAACCACTGGTCATCATGTTGGGGGTATTGATGTACCTATTTTCGGCACCCATAAAGCTAAGTTCCCTTGTAGACTTTGCAAGGGTGATCACCTTCTCAAGGACTGTCCTGGTCTTTCCCTTGTGTCAAAAGTGTGGTCTAAACATCCTGTGTCGCCAGTATCTGATTTTCATGTTGATGATTCCCCATCAACTAGTGACTCTTTGGTTAAGAGTCAAAAAGGAAAGGTCAGATATCCTTGCTTTCTATGTAAGGATATGCACCGTACTTACCTTTGTCCTCGCATGGATGAATCTTCAAAGTTGTTGGAATATCTTATTGTTCCTCAACAACAGCTTCCAACCAGTTATCATAAGTTGTCTCTTGACATCCCATTAGTTAATCAAGTGATTGATCCAAGTCCATCCTTGGTCGATCCCACTCTTCCATTGAAGAGTGAAGTTGAAGTGATCGATTCAAGTCCATCCTTGGTTGATCCCACTCTTCCTTTGGAGAGTGAAGTTAAAGTGGTCGAGTCGATGACATCTCCACTGAATCCCACTCTTTCGTTAGAGAGTGTTGAGACTGAAGTAGTCCCTTTGAGAGAGTCTTCTTCTTCTCCCTCTATTCCAATTGAGAGAGAAAACCATCCTGCTGAAGTTTTCGTAGTTAGTTCTGATTGTTCTATGCAAGAGGAAATTTTGTCTCTTTCGACAGAACCCTCTCTGAGTAGTGAGGTTATTTCCTTTGACTGGATAACCTAATAGAATACCATCTTCATTTGAGTGTTCCTTTCCAGATAGCTGTGTGAGTTACTACTAAGAGTATACTTCGCACTATCGTTGGTGAAGGGGCTTCTATTAGCATTCTATCCTCTACTGCTTGGCAAGCCATAGGTTCTCCTCTACTTGTGCCAGCTACCGATCAGATACTGGCTTTTAATCGAATACCTACAACGTCTTTAGGGATCCTTTTTCAGTTTCCTATCACTTTGGAAGGAAAGACTATCTGTATCGATGTTATGGTAGTCCAAGGACCATTAGATTTCAATCTCCTCCTTGGACGTGATTATGTTTACGCCATGAAAGCTGTAGTGTCCACACTCTTTTGAGTGATGTATTTTCCCCATGATGGGAATATTGTGACTGTTGATCAGCTTTCCTTCGTTAAGCCTGATTATTAAGTGCCTCCTAGTCATCATACTTCTCTAAATGTCCCGCATGTTCTTATGGCTCTTTCCCCTATGAGTTAGCTTTTTCCCATCATAGGTAAAATGGGGGGCATGGCTCCAACCTCTGGATATCATACTAGAGTTAAGTCGCTATCTTCTTATGTAAGGGGGCAACCCACCAACCTTTGGACATCATGTTTTCTTAGAACTCATTGCGAGCATAGTTCCATTTCTGTGTCAAACTCGTTAAAAAATGAAACATACATTGTGAGCATAGTTCCCATTCTATGTCAAGCTCATTAAAAAATGAAATAGATGCATGTGAGCATAGTTCCCATTCTGTGTCAAGCTCGTTAAAAAATGAAATGGATGTCAAGCATAGTTACTTTTTGTTTCAATCTTGTGTAAAAATGAAACAAGTCCCCTCGAGCATAGTTATTTTCTGTTCAAGCTTGTGTAAAAATGAAATGGGTTACCTTTGAGTAGTGTTTATTCTTGGTTTCAAGCTCATTAAAAAATAAAACTAACCTTGAGTAGAGTTCATGTTTTGTGTCAAGCTCGTTAAAAAATGAAACGTATCCTTCCATTGTGTCAAGACTCAATATTTGAACCTTCATTTCCTATGCTTGCAAAGCAAATGAAACGAAGTTTAGGGGGCATGTACCCTACCTCTTTATGTTAGATTAAATTTACTTGACAGTTATACTGGGGGCAATTACCAACCACTGGACATCATGTTGGGAAATCACCCGTCAATTGAGGTCATTTTGAGCATACTTTATTTTAGTTTTGAGCTCGTTAAACCATGAAACCACCTTTTGAGCATAGTTCATTTTCTATTTCAAGCTCGTTAAAAAATGAAGTAGGTTTCCTTAAGCATAGTTTACCTTTTCGTTTCAAGCTTGCATAAAAATGAAACCATGTTTTGAGCGTAGTTCTTATTCTATTCCAAGCTCGTTAAAAAATGAAGCAGATACCCTAAGCATTCTTTCAACTAATCTTCGAGCTCGTTAAAAACAGTAAGATGGTGTTGAGCTTACTTTTAATTTTTCGTGCTCTGGTTAAAACATGAAAACCGGTTTGAGCTTACTTTATCACTTTTTCATGCTCTGGTTTCAAACATGAAAAAGGCTCCGAGTGCCTTTTATACCTTTAGCGTGCTCATTAAAAACTTAGTGAAGAGGTATCGAGTATAGTTTTACTATTTTCAGACTCGTTAAAATTGGATTATGAAAAAAGAACCCGTTCCGGAGTTATATTTAAGCTCTTTTCAGTCTCCTCAAAAACACAAAAAGATTGCCAAGCGAACTTGTTATGTTCACACTTGTAAAAGAATTAGAACGGTCGACTAGTCAGGGGTAGGTTATCTCTTTTTCAGATCGGCTAGCCTTATTTACAAAAAAAGGACCCTTTTGGAGTCTTCTTAGTCATTTCAAACTCTCTAAACGTGAAATGACAAATGAGTTTGCTTTCATCGGACTCGTAAAATCAAACGACGAAGGACCTTTTTTTTGGGAATGAACCCCTCCTTTCTCAGGTTCATAAAACATATGATATTGGACTCATCCGAAGGGCGAGCTATATCGAGCATTTGTTACCCTTTTTCAGCTCGTTAAAAAACAAAGAGGGACTCATCAATCATGATGGGGAAATTAAGGAAAGATTTTGTATTTTGTTATGGCAGTACATAGTCACTCTTGGTCATGGCACTCACTTGCATATGCATTTTAGTACTTGGGTAATTTGTTTATTGTCGAGTCCTGCTAATTAATAGAGTTTTCTTACCTCCTTTGAGTTGTCCAAGAATAATCTCACCTTCAGTTGCATTGGGGGATTGGTATCATTCTCGTGTTAATACTGCCAAGTCATGCCATGCCCATGTTTAAGATAAATTTGGTCATCTGTTCACTATCTACAGTCAGTTTACCTTCTATCATGTTGGTCTTCCCTGAGTCAGTTTCATACATCACTCTGTTGTCTAGTTTACTCCAAAACATATTGGATTGTGTTTCGTGTCGATGATGGGGGATTCATCATGGCCCTCCTTCGACGGGTCTATTCCTATCAACTTCAACTCCTTATCCAGGAATTGGACTTAGAAACCAAGACAAGTACCTTGGTCCTACATGCCTTAATGGAAGGTTACCTCGCTTTCAGCATGAGTTTACATCATTGACTCTTGATTGAAATATCTCATCGAGTGTTCGACTCCAAGTCCTTTATTCACATTCTATGGCATGTACTGAGATACCTTGGGAATCATTGACATCAATGGTGATTTCCCTCACACTTGTTAACATTTTAAATTATTGGTCAGTAATCAAGTGGTTTCTACCATGTTCGATGTCAAGACATTATAATCACATGGTTAGATTCGTATCATTGCAGGTTCGGCTTGAAGACCCTCGCTTGTCATATATCTTCACCTAGGTTGCGATGGAGTTTTGTTTTGAGTCATATTACACGGATCCAACTTTGTATTGGTCGTGGCTGTGTTATCATCTCATCATGGATCTACGCTTGTGTCTAGTAGCCATGATTGTGTTCAGTCGGTCTCTACTACCATGGATTTGCATTGTATTGGTCGGCAGCCATGTTATGAGTTATATGAGATTTGAGTCAATGATACTGCAATGGATTCCAACCAACATCCTTGCCTTAGATTTCTTTACATTACAAAGCATTCACCTATCTCATTCCTCTAACTTCATGCTTTGGGGGGCATTCTGTTAAACCGAAATCTTATACTCTTGATCCATGTGTCAACCCTTTGCCTAATCCCCAAGTTTCTCTCTGCTAAATTTGACTGAGATTGAGGTTTTTCCTGCCTTTTTTTCCCTCTCTAGGAAGTTCGGTACTCTTGTCCTTCATGCTAGGAGTGCTGAAAGTGCTTTTCCCCTTCATGCTATGTGTACCAATGCCAACGCTCTATCTCCCAATGCTAGGAGCACTGACGACACTTTTTCCCTTTTTGGAAAATGCGTCGGTCATGTTTAGAGAGCAAAAAATGAAGATTCAAGACCCTTCTCGAAGGTAGATGAGATGGTAGTTTATCCCCATTGTTTAGGTGAGGTGGCATTTCAGTTCCTAGCCTATAGGGAAGATCCCTTTGACTCCTCCTCCTTATACTCAACCTATTCTATCCCTTTAGACTTATAAATTAAACCCTCTCTCCATTGTGAAGAGAGGAAGGACTATGGTACTATTATGCTGGCGGAATTTCAAAGTGACCCTTATCATCATTTGGAGGCTTTGTCTTGGATTGTTGGATGGAAGATTGCAGCGTTAAGGCTAGGTTGTGATGTTCCTTCTCATTGTAATTCTATGTATCTCCTTGATTACATTAATACAAATTTCTTTCCATAAATGTTATTGTGTTGATAATGTTTATAGCTTTCTTCCTTAACTGTTAGCTTAGATCAATTATATGTTTGGATACACATATGTTGTTTGCTTGTTTCCACTTTCTTGACAGGGTTTTGCAGCTGGAGATCTGAAGATTTTGAATATTGGATCAACAAAGAGAGAAGAGGATCTGCGAATATTAGGTAAGTGATCTATCTGTTAGTTTGCATTTCTGTTTGATCTAGGAGAGTAGATTGTATTATGTATTTGATTTGTTCTAGATCCACTTGGACTAGGGAGATCTGGCTTGATTCCGATTGAGTAGATTTATCCGATAACAATATCTTTCAATCTGATTTCATTGACTGCTAACAGAATCCCAGAATCCAACGAAAGAATGTTAGTGATCTCTTAATTTATACCCAGGAGCATTTGTTTCCTATCACAATTTTTCTTCCTCTCCCAGCCTTTAACCGAACCTTTGAGTCATCTTAACTTCCCTGAGAGAGAATCCATAGGGTTTGAAGGTCCAAAAGCCAAGGGAGCCTTCCAGGATGACTCAACAAGAGGGGTAAAGTCATCTTCCAAGATCCAAGCTTTATTAAATTTAAAGGTGTAGCATTGTAGTACAAGTATTTGACCCCACTCTAGACAAATAGGGTAATGGTCCGAGACATCAGAAGGAGTAGCCAAAGACTTGAAGTAAGCAAGACTGGGGAGAAGATGGGCTGATGATAAAAACCGATCAAGTCTTTTACTGATTCCCACCTCCCCAACCCATCCATTCCTACAAGTGGGGCTAGGGCAGTTCATGCACAGATCAACCAGATTATTGCTAGAAATCAGTTGGGAGAAGTAGGAAGCCAAGGGGTCATTTCTGGCTTTTTGACCCCAGATTTCAGAGGAGGAGATGGTAAAATTTAGGTCACCATCTAGGAGCAAATTTTGTAGGGAAAGAAGGCCACCAGCGAGAACATTATCCCAAAAAATAGTTCTCTGAGCATAAGGTCCATAGCAATTAAAAATAGTGAGAATCTTAGAAAGACCTTTTATGCTGGCTTTGAGAAAGATGCCTGCGAAAAAGGAGAACGCTTTACAACGAACTAGGAGAGGGTTCCAACCAAAAAGGAGGCCTCCAGAAATCTCAGAGGAATCTACAACACATAACTCCCACACCGGCTTGAATATTGAGAACATAGGGAGGGATTGATAAGAATTACACATAGTCTCTTGTAATAGAATCATATCAGGATTTAAGTTAGAAAACAGAGAGTTGAGGGCTTTTTGTTTGGAAATCCCTCCAAAACACCGTATATTCATTGATAGAATCTTCATGGAGAACCCATCACTTTAGGTGTGCTTTCTCTAAGTACCTGTGATGAGGAGGGAGAAGATCGAGTCTGTCTTGCTGCATTCTTTAATCTGGTAGAGATAGGTGTGTAGGACCCCAAATTCCCAATCGTCTCAGAGGGGATCTCAGTAGGGTTCTTCTTAGCTTTGCGGATCATTACATTTTTAAAACGAATGGAGTCCAGAGGGAGAGTGGAAGGTGAGATAGGTTCTTTTTCAGAGAAGATAAAGAGGGAGTTTAGGAGAGAGGGATCCAGAAAAGTAGGTTCATCTCTGGGACTTGAGACCTAAGTTGGCAGGTGACAAACCCGTAGTAGGTGAGGTAGAAGGAGAAGAGGTTGAGGAGGTATGGAGGGCAGGATAGTGCTCCAGTGTGAAGGGGGAGGGCCCAACTCAGGATGAGCATCAGGCAGGGGATGAGTAACAGGAAAGGGATGAGGAGCAACTGAAGCCAATGGATGAGAGAGAAGAGCACAAACCTCAAATTTCATCCCCATTGATAAGACAAAAACCACTATGGAGACTCACCTGGAGAAAATACTTGCCTCCATTAAAGCTCCCACTTTTCTTGGGCCCTAGTTTGGATACGTATGTTACGAAGAAAACTTCCTATGGCTTGGGTTGGACCACAACAGACAATATGACACCAAAAATCAATCCATTCTCAAACATGTGATATATATAAATGAGACTAACACTAAGGGATAAGACTCATACCTTTAATCAAATGTTTGAAGAATATCCTCGTTGAGATTTCAATCAAACTTGTCCCTACACTTCATCCTCAACAACAAAGAGATATACAAGCATGATATATAAAGTGTTAGAGACTAATCCAACATATTTAATTTAATCATGTATACAAGTAATTACATCCATGGATACAAATATTCATAATTACAGATGAAAATGGACAAGAAATGGATATTTTTATTAATATAAAAAGAGATACAAATGAAAATCTCTATCTGCACCCTGTCGAAATTGAGAAACCAAGTCCCTCCACCACTTCAATCCTCCATACAATGGAAAAATCACTAAGAGAAAGGCAAGCTTGGCAAAGAGCACCAATGGTTGTTTCAAAGACAAAGAGATGCAAACTCAAGCATATAAGACTGGGGCACAATTTCTCTATAATCTCTTTACTCTCAAAAAATTATCCTCCTTCAATGCTTCACAATAGCTCAATATATAGCCCCTCAATAGTAAATGAAGGGTCAAATTAGAGCGTTTCCCGACTTATGGAAGGCCAAGGATCAATTCATTCATTACTTGATGGGAAAACTCCAAATATTTTTATTTTGAGCATAAAACCCAATGTACGCAGGTGACAATGGTGCAAGCTGTGTATACATGGGTTGTAAACTTGTGACCCACATATATATTCAAAAATTTATTTTAGGGGTTCAACTGGAGCATCGAGGTAATGGTGAGAACATGGGATGAAGTGAATTTGCATAGGGACGCGATAGGGACAGGGAAATGCCATCAAAGCATAATGTATCAGGTGTGGAAAATCACACTATAATAGATTCCCCCTAATGCATGAGATCCGAGGGGTACACAATGGCTGTAATACATTATAATAGTCCCAGGATTAGAGTAATGAAGAACCAGGTGGAAGAAACGACTGCTCATTAGTATAATACAATGATAGATCTCTACATAAATGAAGTATAAATGGCAGGGGAAACCTTGGTCAAGCAAACATCGTTCAAAGAAGGAGTGAGGAGAGAAGGCGGGAGGTTTCAATGGTGCTCTAGGGTTCTGGTTCTGGGTCATATTTGGCAGAGACATTTCTGGGTCGGGTCGGGCTGCAATTTCTTCATGTCACGGGCCTAACGGTTGCATGGGAGAGGATGCCATGGGGGTGGAGACACCTCCTATATCTTCTATGAATGAGGCCGAGAAAGGAAAGGGGACGGATCCAACAAAAAACCACCTCCCAGGGACAGGAGGAGAAGGGACTAGTGGTACAACCTTATGGATGCATCTGTTGGGCCGGGGAGGAAAACCGGACAATGTTTGCCTAAGTCCAAGGCAGTGCCAAAGCTGAAGATCAGATCGATGAGTTTTAGGGACGAGGTTCAATACCTAAAGGATCATGCCCTGATTGGGAAGTTTATTGGCCTATGGCCGAACAAAAGAGCCCTGATATGGTGGATAAACACCACCTGGAAGCCTCAAGGGCATTATGACCTTCAACTCGGAGCCAAGGGGTTTTTCACAGTGGTCTTTTTTAACACTGAGGACAGGGTGAGAATTTTTGATAACCGATCATACTTCTTTCACTCAACAGGGCTATACTTGCGCACCTAGAAAGAGCGCTTCAATCTTAACACTGAAAATATGACCATTGCCCCGGTCTAGTTAAGGCTATACTCGCTGCCCATAGAATACTGGAAATAAGAGATCCTTAAGGATATTGGCAATACTCTTGGTGATTTTGTCAAGATCTCGGAGCAGACAAAGCAGGCTAAATACATTTCATATGCCAGATTGTGTGTGTATCTCGACATATCCCAGGATTTGCTTGAAGCTATTGAGTTAACACACGATGATGAGGACTGGATTCAAGCTATTGACTATGAACAGTTACCTTTCAGGTGCCACCGTTGCCATGAACACGACCACCTGTTTAGGGACTGCCCCCTAAATAACCTTCCTGGGAAAACAATGGCTGGACCAGAGGGTAAGGATGCGGAGGGATTCACTAAGGTTACCAATCGAAAGAGAACGGCTAAGAAAGGTTCTGGTTCTGGCCCTGAGATTAATAAAAAACTTCAGACCCAAAACCGTTTTGCAGCACTGCAAGAAGAACCCTCTCCCGTGGATGGAGAAAAGGATCAGGCCACTCAGAAGGCAAGTGAGGAGAAGGTATCGAACCCGAAGCAGGTGGAGAAGGAACCTACTCAAGAAGTCGTAATGGAAGACAGGACAACTGCGGAGGAAGACACGAAGGTAGAGGACATGATCTTAGGTGACCTGGATCTAGACGGACTAGAAGCGGCTTTCACAGTCAATAACCCAAAGGACATCTCGCCTCAGCAGGTAAACCTTCTGGAGAAAGCCATCATTATCTCTAAGACTAGCAAGAACCTTGGGGTTCATAAGGGCTTGTTGAAGGAAGTTGAAGGCAAACGAAAATGAAGGGGAGAAAAGCGGGGCAAACCCACCAACATACAAAGGATCCAACGTCTAGGGCAAAATCTGATCAGCTCTGGCCAGTACCCGACCTTAGAGGCGGCTCTGTCTCTTAAACCCTAAATTAGTTGTACATGAAGATTATCTCTTGGAATATAAGAGGTTGTAACAGGCCTTTAAATATTCGCATTCTAAAGAGGAAAATAGAGGTGGAACAGCCATGGATTATCTTTCTCCAAGAAACTAAATGCTCGGGGGAGGCTCTGGCAAAAGTAGCCAGGATAGCCTGGCCTAGATGTAACAGGATGGATACCAACGCCAATGGATCGGTGGGTGGCCTAGGCATTCTATGGAATCCCCAACTGGTTTCTCTTCAGAATTTCCGCAGTACCCATTTCTCTATTTCAGGTTTTTTTCAGATTGTGGGATCTAATCAAGTAGGGTTCCTATCCAACGTTTATGGTCCATCGCAAAGCTCTCGAAAAACAGATTTTATCGCTTCCATGCATGCCCTCAAGGAGGAAGTGGGGGGGCTTCCTTGGGTCCTGGGAAGGGACTTTAACATCATCCAAAGTTTAGAGGAAAAGAAGGGCATACTGCAGCGGCTGACCCAAGTGAATGAGCTCTTCAATCAAACAATAGAGGACCTGGCCCTCGTGGATCTACGCACGACCAATAGTACTTTCACCTGGCATAACAACAGAGCTGGGGACCGTAGCATTGCCTGTCGCCTAGACTGTTTCCTCATTTCGGAAGACATCATGCTAGTAGGAGGCAAGTTGGTGGCTGTGGTTCTACCCTCGTCAGGGTCTGATCATTGGCCGATTAGCTTGTATTGGTCCATCCAGGTCGAAAATCTCTGGAGACCCTTCAGATTTGAAAAATTCTGGCTTATGCAACCAGTTTTTTCGGACAGGCTGCGAGACTGGTGGAAGGAGATCGACCCAGGACAAGGCACTTGCATGTACAGATTCCAGCTAAAACTCAAAACTCTCAAAGGTCGTATAAAGCAGTGGAACAAAGATTCCTTCGGGAATATCTTTCAGGAAAAAAAAAGGATTGACCGGTGCCTTCAAGAGGTTCAATTAGAATTACACAGGTAGGGCCCTACGGCAGAGCTAAAAGATCAAGAATGGGTTCTCCTCCAAGAGCTTAATCTCAAAGAGAAGCAGGAGGAGGTTCTTTTTGAGAAAAATTCCAGGAACCAATGGCTCCGGGATGGCGACCGTAACACCAAATTCTTCCACAAAGCTACGGTCCAACACCGTCAAAGTAACAGAATTGTCAGGCTTAAAAGAGGGGATGGCTCAGTGGTAAAAGAGCAAAAGGAGCTGGAAGAAACTCTGAATTCCTTTTATGTTGATCTGCTAGAGGAACCGGCTGTCGATAGAAGGCAAGCCCAGACGGAGATCTACAGCCATATTCCCAGGATTATCAATCAGGAACATAATCAAATTCTAATGAGACCAGTGGAGCTGCCAGAGTTGGAGGAGGTAGTGAAACAAATGGCCAGGGACAAATCTCCAGGGCCGGACGGCTTCACTACTAACTTCTTCCAGGAAGGATGGGAGTGGTTAAAAGATGAACTCCTAGCCATCGTGGTTAGCTCCAGAAAGACAGGGGGCATCCTGAAAGCCTTTAATGCAACTTTCTTAGTGTTGATTCCCAAAGAACAGGGAACGGAGGATCCTGGCAAGTTTCGACCAATCGCCCTCTGCAATGTTATTTATAAAATCATCATGAAGGTTATAGCTAACAGATTGAGGCCGCTCCTGCCCATCCTCATTTCTTTGGAGCAAGTGGGCTTCATAGAAGGAAGGCAAATTCTCAATGGCATCATTCTCGTCCACGAAGCCATCCACTCCTTGAAGCAGAACAAATCCCCTGGTATGATGTTCAAACTTGATCTTTCTAAAGATTATGACAACTCAATTGGGATTTTCTTGAAGGAGTCCTCGGGTCCTTTGGTTTCGAGGAAAATTGGATCCGCCGGATTATCAATTTGGTGTCCTCGGCCTTTTTCTCCATCCTGGTAAACGGTTCTCCCTCTCAGCCATTCTCAGCTACTCGGGGAATCCGACAGGGGGATCCCCTATCCCCCTTTCTCTTCATAATCATTGCCGAGGGCTTGGGAAGATTGCTCAGAGACATGCAGAATTCTGGACAGATTAAGGGCCTCAACCTTTGTGAGAATCTGCCAGCTCAGACGCATCAACAATTTGTTGATGACAATATGTTGATGGGGCCATCTTCGGTCCAGGAAGCCCGAGGCATCAAAAAGGGACTAGATCTCTTCCTTCTAGCCAGCGGTTTGGAAATCAATAAGGAAAAATCTCAAGTGTTCTTCTTTAACACCTCTCGGGTGGCCAAAAGAAATATTCTTCGCATTCTAGAGTTCTCAGAAGGAACCCTGCCATCGAAATATCTAGGGGCATTGTTAGCAAAGACCACCATCAAACAGGTATCATGGAAGGAACTTCTAGACAAAATGAAGCAGAAACTGACCCATTGGACCTATCGTGCCCTAAATTCTCCAAGTCGTATGGTTCCGGTCAAAGCAGTCCTGCAAGCTATGCCACTGTATCTCTTCTCGGTGCTCTCAGCACCTAAAGCAGTCTTGAAACAAATAAGGAACATCCAAAGAAATTTCCTCTGGGGAAGCATTGATGACCATTGGAAATGGACTCTAGTGGACTGGGCTACGATTTGCAGGCCCAAGGAGGCTTGGGGGCTTGGTTTCAGGGATCCGGTCGGCATCAATAAGGTGATGGGAGCGAAGATCTGGTGGCGATGGGTGACTCACACTTTTGAACCATGGGCCATGGTTTGGCATCATAAGTATGCTCACCTTTGGCCGAAAAATCAACTCATTCGCTATGACCGAACTCCTCCAGGTTCTCACATCTGGACGATGGCCCAACAAACCGAGATTTAGTTCAGAAACATAGTTTCTGGGAGATTTGAGACGACCGAGAAGCTTTCTTCGTGATGGATGCTTGGCAACAGAAAGGGAAGCTAGCTGACCTAGTAGGTATAGATGACCTTCAGACACAACTCCAACATTGTGGTAAGGAAAAAGTTAGGGATTTATGGATTTCCCATGCCCCTGATCAAGTCCATCAGACATGGCTGTCAAAAGAATGGTGGCAACATCTGATACCGGAAGATAGACTGGATTACTTCCTCAAGGAACTCACCAGCCGCAAGATTCCCATTGTGGAAAGCCCGGATGTGATTAGATGGGGATGCACCAACAAAGGAAACTTTTTGATCAAAGAGGCTTTTCACATTCAACTGAGTGGGGAGGGTTTCCAGCAGGAGGAAAAATGGAAAAAAATCTGGCACCATCACTTCTGGCCGAAGATAGCTTCCTTTTGCTGGCTTTTACTCCGTCATAGGATCCTCACCTGGGATAACCTCCTCGAAAGGGGTTTGAAAGGGCCCTCTTGTTGTGTTTTATGCTCCTCAGCCCCTGAAACTCTGGATCATCTCCTCGAAGCTTATTGGTTTGCCTTGGAGCTCTGGGACAGAGGAGAACAACAATTCAGACGATGGGCTCGAGTAAGAGGAAATCCCTCAGAAACCATTGCCAACTGGCCCCCTAATATTTTTAAGAATGTAATCCTAAACCGAATGTGGGAGCTCTTCCCGGGGTTTCTTGTCTAGGAAATATGGAAGGAACGCAACAGGCGTATTTTTGAAGGGAAAAGACGACCACTGGACAAAGTTTGGCTCAACATAGAGTCTTACCTCGAAGAAACTCTGAGTCTAAACCATTGGACCACGGAGGAATTCAAAGCCGAGATCCAGGAACGTCTTATTCTGAATGAATGGGGTGTCACGTCGATCCCGACCTACCAGGGAGAGACTCATGCTCACTTGGTGACCAGGAAAATCCCAGATTGCTGGTCGCCTCCAGAGGCGGGGTCATACAAGTTAAACTTTGATGGGGCAACAAAAGGGAATCTGGGGCCGGCTGGTTTTGGAGGAGTAGCTCGTAACCACGAGGGACAGATGCTGGGGGTCTTCTGGGGAGATCTTGGTGACAGCACAAATAATCTGGCAAAGCTGGAAAGTTTGGTGCATGGCCTCAAATGGGCGACGAACACCGGATGGTCCCCATTGATTGTGGAAGGAGACTCGCGACTTATCATTTCTATGGCAACCAGACTCCAGTCGGGCTCTTCAACTTCTAAGATCTCTCAGAACTGGAGATGGGAGAGTAGAATAGAGGATTTGTTCTCAACTCTTTAAGCGGCCCCGATGGTCACGTTCATGCATGTTTGGCGCAAAGGAAATACAGTGGCGGATGCAGCGACCAACAAAGGTGTAGGGGCAGGAATCTCTTTCCAAGTGGCACTCCCTAATCCAGTGGAGGAAAGGGATTTTTTCCACCAGTGTCAAGTTCTTGTTGAGGTCGATTATAATAGCCATGTAAGGCAAATCTCAATGTTGACCTCCTAGCTACCCACGTCAGTTGAGCTTGGTTGATATCTCGGCAGGCACAGGTGGCAAGGCAAGTGACGTTTGTGCCATGAAGGAGGGCAGGGATACGCTGGAGATTGCATGGGAGACATCATTCAGAACAGACCGCACTGGTTTTCATGATTAACACTCTGGCTGAAAAGAGAGTTCATGAAGGCAGGGTAGGGGAAGCGGGCGACATAGTTCAAGAGCACCAGTTAGTTGAGTTGTCTGCTGGGACCTTTACCCACACCGATCTGAACATTCTGATGAATAGTATGGTAATAGATAGTATGAATGGGTCATGTCGGTATATAGTTTCACTGGCCTTCATGAGCAGCTTGAACTGGGGGGACAGGTGGCCTCCATGGCACCAATTTGTCCATTGTAATTTTATTTTCACAGCTTAATAGAAGGTTTCTCGCTTATTAATTAAAAAAAAGAAGAAGTATAAATGGCAGTCTTAGATACGTAATGTACAATAGACATATGTCATGAGTGGTCATCACCACGTACAATATATAGTGAAGTAAGGTCTCCATACTGAATTAAGACATATGGTACATGCAGTGAACTTTGGTCATGAGAATTGAAGTCTCATAAATACTGGCATGATCAAGGGGGTAGCATATATGGAATGACACCAAACTCGGAGGTCTTCTATACAAGTTGTCGTTGGTACATGTCTCATCACATGAATAAAGGTGTTGGAGTCGAACATGATGGACCATCGTTTGATTACCAGTCATTGATGTATACTATTAATAGACATGAGACATCCCACCAAAAAGGATAATTGGAATCAAGGTATAGAGTGCATTCAAACAAGTGTGAATAAGGCCATCCCATGATGAGCCAGTCGAGGAAGGGGAACCTGCGGGCGTTGAGGAAACAAGGTCTTCAAATAGAGGATTCAATAGCCCTGTTCCAGGGCATCTTCATAACCTTTTGGATGATTGGGAGAATGAATTGGTCTTCCAACAATTAACTAGGAAACGTGCACACACCAGATTTAGGAATTATTGGAATATGAGAAATATGCTAGCTCATATGTTGATGTAGCCTCAGAGGAAAATTGTGGTTGGTAATCCTCCACCTCCTCCTTCTCCCGCTCCGGAGGCTAATCCTAATTCTTCACCGAGCCCTTCCTTGGTATCCAAACCCATGGAGGACCAGGTGAAGGAAGTTGACAAAGAGGATCCTACGACCTTTGACAAGACCAACATGGCCTATGCTAGCTACAACAAGAGGAATAAATTGGATAGCTGCGAGCCGACGAATATGAATCCTTTCAAGAAATTGATCCCTATTCTAGTTAAAATGACATCAGAGGATTCTTCCAATTCAAGCCATTACAAATGCCCAATTGTGGAAGAGAAGTTGGTGGAAGCAGGGGATGGTAGCAGCACCATGTATTGCTCTTGTTCTGGTACTATTTAGTTTTTTATCTTAGTTTTTATCAGTATGTTCCATTATGAAGTTGTTAGATTTTTACTCAGCATTCAAATCTTGTAGTAGTATTTTAGAAGTCTCTTACAGTGTGCACTCAGGCCTAATCCTACCCATTCTCTATCGGGCTCTTCAAATTAGAAAGATCAACTTTGATATTTACAGGAATAATAGGCAGGCTCGATCTGTCAGTATGTGTCTCGGTTATTTTTGTTTCAAGCATGTAAACTACTTTGATGAGCTGGTAACTCTCAGGAACTCTTGTGCATGTACTTTCAAACTCTTTGTATATTAATATACTTTTGCTCTGGAACTTACAAAAAAAACAATGTGCACCAAGACTTTACATATATTATGATGCCTTAGTTTTAGTTTATATAATAAAAACACAAATGTGTATTATATATGTAAAAGCATCAGGGCATATATCATACTACGTACCATACGTTATTTTTTTGTGAAATACATATCATGGGCAAACCCACATATACTTTGCCTCATTTAGAAGATGGTAACCAAATTAAAGTAGATTCCATATGGTAAACTAAGTGAGTTTTGTTAAAATAGGGCTCAAGGCCATTACATAAATATACTCATTACGAGCTCAACATGTCACTTGCAGGAATTGAACTTGGGTGAGGAGTTTAACAATCATTCCTCCAACTACTTGAGCTAGACCTAATTGACAACATATCGTAAGTTTTTGTAACGATGATGGTAAAATTAATGTTAATGATAACAAATCGCCCATTGTTGGTTTCTCGACCAGCCAACAAGTAGCAAGCAAGTATTTGTTGTTAGTTGGGCTATTGGAATAGTTCTTAGAGTTGCGCTATGGCAAGCGAGCAAGGAAGCACCGACCAATTGGATTTGGTGGGTCCAAAGGATATTATATTTACATGTGATGGTTTGATTTGTAACAAGTGTTTTATCTTTATCCAGTTATACCTTTGTTGAAAGGATAAGCATTAAAATCTCCATAGCGGTATAGCCCTAGAGTCTGTCCCGAGAGCTTTGGAATAGTAGCCAGAATCCCTAGAGCAAGGGAAGACCTTAAGCCTAGGAGCCGGGAAAAGAGGAACTCGTTGAACCAAGCATTGCGAGAAGAGGTTTGTCCCCTTGTTATTTCATTACCCACCCGATAGATAGGACGGACATTGAAGGAATCGATGTTATGTTGTCATTAGGATCAAATGTGTTTTTATTAATATTATTTGCAATGTGTATAATCGTCATTAAAACATACTAGTGTGTAAGTAGGTATGAATTACACCGTTGAGTTAAATGAATATAATGTAGTGATATGCTTTAGTGCTAAACTTTTTCCACATTGAGGTATGCAAATGCAACAATGTGTTTAATATAGTATTTCACATAGATGTGACATTACTGTATAATGTGCACCACTAAAGTCGATAAAAAGAAATGTTAAGGACGTACCAAATGGTGCCTTTAAAAAAATGTGCATTGTTACTATGCACACTAGAACTACCAAAAATGTTTAAAAATTTGACAACAACAGGGTTGGATATTCATTATAATTAGTGCTCTCAATCTACAAATACCCAAAGTCCCATATAAAAATACATAAAGCTACCAAAGCCCCATATAACAATACATAAAGCTAATAAATATCTATTGCTAAAAAAACATTGTCAAATAAAAATACATAAAGCTACCAAAGTTTCATATGAAAATACATAACGCTAATAAATATGTATTGCTAGAAAAACACATTGTTAAATAGTAGAGAGAATAAACCCCTAATACTAAATTTTGTAGCAGTATAAAAAAAAACAACAACAAGAAGAAAACAAAGGTTTGTAGTGCTAAATATGACTCTAAAACCCTTCTTATTTCTCAAAAATGAACTGTAAGTACTAATGGGAATAACTAAAAGAAATTATGGATTTTTTTTATATCAATTGAATGTAAATTTGAGATGAATAAAATAAAGTTGTATACCTTAAATTTTTTGCTTTGCAAATTTGTATGTGACCTACTGTGATCTCTTTCAAGTTCGGTTCTTTAAAAATATATGTCCACTCCAAAGTCTTTCTTAGTAAATCTCGCTTGCAAAAATCTCCTCTTTGAATTTTAGCAAAAGAATAGAATATTGACTAGGATTTTTTTTCAAAGGAACAAATTCATGGAAAACCCTCCTAGTACTTCCACGTGATCCATAGATGGTAAACAAGGTAAACTGTCATCTCTAATTACAAATATTAATCCCAAGGGGATCAAGAGAGTTGAACCCGTGACCTCCCCAACTTTTTTTTGGTGGGGGGGAGATCTCATGCTTGGATCATGATTGCTTGAGATAACCCTCAAAGCTAAATGACTAGGGTTTTTCTTTTATAAACTTACATTTGTAAAATGAAATTCTTGCTCAATTTTTCACTTGATATTCAAACGCATCAATGATAAACATCCTCATTGTTTTTTTTTAATTTGACTTGTGGTTCTACTTACAGATTTAAGTGCACTAATGTGTGTTGACTTAAACACATTGAATAAACAATTTGCAAAGAGAATATGAATGCAAAAATCTACAATTAGAAC
The DNA here is from genome assembly GCA_001517045.1 of Pseudotsuga menziesii. Taxonomy (NCBI): domain Eukaryota; kingdom Viridiplantae; phylum Streptophyta; class Pinopsida; order Pinales; family Pinaceae; genus Pseudotsuga; species Pseudotsuga menziesii. The sequence goes on from LPNX011053012.1 coordinate 94,108, forward strand.
TTTATAGATGATTTCCTTTGCAGATGTTTTTGTGGAAGTTTATTGTCAATGTGTATCATAATATAGCACACTTGTGTTCAATATACATGACACAAGTAAAATAGTTATTAAAAGTTTAGTGTAATATACTTTAGGAGCTTATCTAAGTTAACAATATTCTATTTAGTAATTCATTGGGAGCTTACTTAAAATATTACAAATTTATTTAAATTTAACAATATACTTTATAAGTTTTTTCTCGAAGATGGAAAAACCTATCATAACTTAGTTGTTAAACTAGCAGTGAGGACAACCATTACTAGCTACTATCTGTGATGTGAGTTGATTCATCACTATTATTCAAGGAAAATCATGCCACATAAGTGGTCTACATAAGGGGGAAAGCTTCTGCCCATAAGACTTAGAATAGACGGTGAATGAGTGTATTGTGAAGACACTCCTTGTGTAAGGTCACCCGTTTGAAACTTCGTGAGTGTGATCCTTACAAAAAACAACGGGGACAAACTTCCACTCCTACCAGATGCCTCTAGATATTAGACCGATAACATGTTTCATTACATTTAAGGAAAATAAACTCCTAACTAATAAAAAACAATTTTAAATCTTACTCCAAAACGAAACAAACTTACTTAAAATATTTTTATTATTTTTTATTTTCAATAACAAATTATAACTTTGTTAATATAATTTATAAAACTTATCATAAAAATATCATATTTAAATCTTACATCTTTAAAAATAAAATTAAAAAAAATACTTTTACCCATTTACGATATAATAAGATAAATACTTTTACCAATTTACAATATGATAAGATAATCAGTGTAAAAACGAATTACTAACTCCTTTAAAAAAAACTTCATATGCATGGCCCTCCTTCCCATCATCTCAAACCAATTGCATCACCCTTAAAAAGTTTACATGTATTGCACCCATTATACAAACCAGGACACAATATTCAAACAAGTACTCTTACATAATTTTGCTCACTCAAATCTATAAGATCTTATAGCTTCAATGGTGGGCCACGCCTTTTTCAAAGCATTCATCCATCCCTATAATGCTATAAGATCATCTCTACTTTAAGTTGATGATACCTCCCCAAAAAAACATCACCCTAATCATGATACCTCCCAAAAAAGCATCATCCTCATCATATTTGGAATAAACTTAGGAATCCTTTTCATTCCAACAATTTTGGACTACTCAAATGATGACACCTCCCATAAAAATATTACCCTAATAAAGATAATATATTTTAAAAAAATTGAAAAATACACATAAACATTAGTTTGTTATAATATTAAAAAATTAAAAAATTTACTTTTAAGTAATATATACATAATTTTAATGTAAAAATGAAAAATAAATATATATACTCATAAATGTGACAACTTCGAGCTATAGAATATAATTATAATTGGCATGAGTTTATTTGGCCATGGAAAAGTTATGACAATAATGTCGGTATGGGTACAAAGAGGAGGTCCACCTATTAAAGTAAAGAACTATTTTATATACTCATAAATAAACTTACACCATTCCTTCAATGCTCTCTTTACAAGTCATCAAATAAATATGGTTGGCATCACAAATTTGACCAGGCAAAGGTAAGTAAAATAATGTCATTACAAAGAAGAGGTCCCACTTGGAAGGTATAGAGAAAGGATAACACTCACTCTTTTTAAAATGAAATAACAACCAAAAGAATTTTGGTGAGGTCACCACTAAAATTTTGACTCCACCAAAAGTATTTTGCATTAAAATTAAAAATAAATATATTATTTGGTACCATTAAAGTGCCTTAATGATATAAATCGTAATTAAATTATATTTATTTATATTAATAAAACTTACATAATATAAATTATATTTACTTGTATTAAAAAAAATTACAGATACCTTTGGAATTAGTCATTCATAAACCAAAAACAATTGACAAATTGTCTGCCCTTTGGGATTAAAAATATAGTGTAGAAAAGTTGATCATCATAGTAACAAGAGCCACTAGGTGGCAAT
>LPNX011053030.1:4234-61483 GCA_001517045.1 Pseudotsuga menziesii
TTTCTCTTAAATTTTGTTTTGATTTCTTTCATTTCTTCTTGTTCGACGTTGGTTGCTTCCCATTGTAATTGATCAACAATCCAAATTGGTACCTACAAAACAATCTACAATGCTAAATTTGTATTACAAAACAAACATTTTTTCAAAGAAATTAGGCAATTTTGAAGGATAGAGTTAGCTTAGTATGAATTATGTTTTTATAGAGTTTCATCAAAAATTCGGGTGGGAAAGATGGTTGGGTGTGTAGTTGGAGTGTCATTAATGTTTGAATTCACTCCTGGGCTTTTGCTCCAAAGGAGTTTACATGACTAGGACCTCGACCGAACTCATACCTCGGTCGAGGTCTTAACGAAACCTCGACCGAGGGTTTGTTAAACCCTCGGTCGATGGATTTACAAACCCTCGGTCGAGGTTTCATTAAGACCTCGACCGAGGTATTTAAATACCTTGGTCTAGGTTCATACCTCGGTCGAGGGCTTAAGAAAATAGACTTAGCCCACATTCAAACAAATGAAAAATTTTCTGTGCCTTGCAGAGGTGTACACCCTGCCATTCCTAGCACATAACTGAGCGGAGTTGATACCGATAAATTCACCAACGAATCTTCTATCCATTGAGGTATCATACTTTCATTTTGGCATTCATATGAAATTTATTTTTTAATTACTTATAAAACTTATACTTAGAAAACCACACTGCAACTTCGAAGCAGCTCAAAGAAAAATCCGCAGAATTAAAAATACATAGCCAAAAAATTCTTTAAAATGAACACATCACATATCGACTTGTCCTCTTCAAAAGGGTATCTTTGGTTTTTCAATTTTTGAAAAAATAGAAAAAATAGCTTTACATGGACAAATATGTGTTTAAAACGATGCTGAAATCGAATGTGGTCACTTTCGAAAAATAATAAATAATTGTATAATGCGAAAAAAATTAACAAAAAAATATGCACATCACACTGCATTTTATGTAGATCATGCTCATATATATATTTTTTTAAAATTATTAATGCAAGATTGAATTACTCTACGTGGACACGAGCCACTTATTAGCTTCTTCAAATTTTTAAGGTCACACAGTTCATTAAATGAAAAAATTCACACATTAAATGACATCGGAATATTTTTAAAAAAATATCACTATGAAGCCAACATAATATTCTACAATTTGTTTTTTTACAGCAAGTCAAAATTCACATGGAATATATGCATTTTGAGGGCTTCTATCTAGCACATGAGTAAAAAATCAGGTTTTCATCGCCAAATTTGGCCAAAAAGTGTTATCCATCTTCATGGAATCACCCGGGACTATTTGCAATCAAGATCGAGACAACTAATTATTGTAACAAAGGCCATTTAACAAGTGTTTACTTTAATATATCAAACAATTTCCTTAGTAATCCCATCGACGAATGTGTTTTCATGAAGAACCCAAATGAACTGTGCTCTTCTGTGAATTACCTAGCTCTTCCCAGCTATCAAGTGGGGAGTTGACCCCAAATGGGTACTTGAACCCTATTTTTGGGTTCTTTTGGGTATGTTTTGGTTCTTTTGGGTTCTGAAGGGTCACATTCTCTATAAAAAATGATGACTTTTTAATCTTACAAAAGCTAAAAATAGGAACAAAAGGGTGGGTTCCTCCCCCAAACCCTAATCCTTCACTTACCTCACATTCTCATGAACTTAAATGGGAAAATTAGCCTCTTATTTAAACTTTCATAAAATTTGTAATTAAGAGATAATTTACATTAATCGTTTGTTTCTATCTTTCTAATGGTGGAATAAAAATATGTAAGTTGAAATGTAATAATTATATTTATTGAAATAACAATTTATGTTAATAAATATTTTATTTAAATTTTGGTTTTTAATATTTTTTTCCTATAAACTCAAAATCAAATTATGATATTTATTTTTTAATAACTTTAATTTAATAACCAATAGAATTACGAACAATTAAACACATGTTTCAATTTCAATATTGTAAAACTTCTATAAATAAACTACCTTAATGTCTTATTTGTATCAAATACACTCCCCCCATTTTTCTAGATTTCTCTTGGTTTATCCTAATTTTAATGAAATTATTAGCTCACAACAAAGCTTTTATCTGGCTTATCATGTTCAATGGAACAATATGGCTTAGGTCCTTACCTTGATTCAATTTTTTTTATGTGAAGGGGGAGAAACAATATAATAGTAAAGGGAGAAAAATAGTCCAGCAGTGAAGGGATTTTGTTGCTCTATTAACTTTTATTAATTTATTTACAAAATATTAATATTTACACTTTAAATGGCCTTGTACACTTACTTTCACAAATATTGATGTTTAAGTACCTCACAGAGTTTAACTTTGTTTGTCATATATTGGCCAACCACTGATACTTGAGATGTGGCAAATCATCCAGGACTAGAAACTGATCCTTAATTTTGCATGTACCATTCTACTTAGTAATATCATATCGTATTAAGACCCGTAATAGAAAGAATTATATTTTTGAGAAATTTGCTCATTTCTTTTTACATTTGACATTTGACATTTGGCATTTGACCAACGTATAGACAAAACATCATTCCCGGGAGCCTATTTTTTATCGACAAATCCTGGGCATTTTATATGAGATCCCTCATTCAATTTTTCATTATTTGAAGGTGTCTTTCCCTTTATCTACCCCAAATTTCTTCTTGGATTGCTGGAGAAAGGAATCATTGAATTTTTGCGTAGAAAAATGCTTGGAAAATGGAGAAAAACGACCTTAATATGAGGTTTTTCTTATTTATTTTCAAGTCTTATTTGTTACTTGACCTGGGTTTTGGGGTTTCAATAAGCTCAGTGTATTAGTTTGTGTTGGAAGTGCCTCAGATTTGAACCTTACTTTTGATTTGCATAATCAAGGCCTCAAACAGTCCTTACTAATGAACGCAAATTGAGTGTTTTGGGGTTTGGCATAGCAAATTAATGTTTTGAGTAGGATTTGGTGTTTGATGGGTTTTTGCTGTGACTGACTGATACAGAGTTGGCCCTAGCAGAATTTTTTGTTTTTATTTTGAGTCTCACAGTAGTTTGAATCACTTGTTGAGTCTTGGATTGGAAATTGGTAATGTGATTATAGAAATTAAAGAGTATATTGGCAGAGGTTTTTGGAGATATTCCTGAGATTACATTTATATTAGCAGTGGCTTTTGAAGATCTTCCTAAGATTGCTTATGCTGGGTTATTGGGGTTATGAATACAACTTGAGCTATTGTTCATTCATCTATTAATAACTTTGATCTTTGTAAAAGATTATGGTCATTCAGAAGAAAGGGCTTAATGTTTTGAAATGAACAATATGGGATCCGAGCACCAATTGATTTGAGTAACCTATCGAATAGTTGATAATTCAGATCGAAGATTAGTCAAACATTTTGCAAATATTATATATGATTTGTTGAAGTAGAATATTGGAGGAGTTACTGGGTAGCAGAGTTTGCATCAAGTGGTGAGACATACGGGTTGGTTTTTGTTTGAGAAAATGGTCGTCCATCAGTCATTTTAGCTGAGGAGCAGAGTTGGTGTCAGACATCGTGGATAGCCCATGTAGATTTTTTCAAAGATAGTTCCTTTTATAGGAAAGTCACCTTAAGACAAACCAAGATCAAACTTCCAGTAGACAAGTTGTTTGAATAAGAGATGAATTTGTTCTCTTAACAAATTTGACAAAGGTTGCATGGTGATTAAAGCAGTCAATTCACTGGGATCAGAGTTCATTTTCACTAGAGATTTTGTTAAGAAACTTGCTGAGACAAATCTTTGAGATTTTGCATGATGTCAAGTCGATTATAAAACACCTTGCAGAAGGAACAGTGTCTAATGCTAGTAGTGATTCAGTAAGAATATTCTGAGGATTGTACATCATACATTAGTTAGATTGCACTAGAAGTGATAAGTTTCAGATGATGGGGAAAAGGTCAAAGAGCATGTAAAAATCAACAACTCATCAGTTATTCAAGACTAAGGACAAAAACACGGTTTATGACTTGCAGGGAATGTTCACTGACCTGTAGTAGGTCAAGAAAGAGAGCTGAGTCAAAGATGCTCTAGTTTCAGAGGAGCAGGTTCATCAATTGCTGTGACAATGGAAAGATGAGCTACATGAGGCATCACCCACTACATCAATGATGGTCACTTTTTAACTTCTTTTCCAAACTCTGTTTATTCTTATTTTTAGTAAAAACAACATAAGGGTCAATACATTGTAGATAATTCTTTGAATTTACTTTGTATCCTTTTGAAGTAAAGGTTTATGAACTTCCAGGGTTCATGGTTATAAGATGAAGGTGCCATTATGTTTTCCTTGTATCATTTATTTGCTTTGTTGACCTCTTCAATCGTTATTCTATGTATAATGCTAAACTAATATTTTCAACAAGTAACAAGAGTTAACATATCATGATATGGATAGAATAAGTTGTTTATCAAATAGTTCATTATTCTTATTGTTTGAGCTTCTTATACATGCAGCAAGCCTATGTTCATCAGATTTTTCTTGCGATATGTGGCATTTGTTGCAAATTCGTGAAGACAAAGATGATGCTACCAATGTTCTTGCAGCACCATACATCTCTAAGCTTCAACTTAATGAAAATACCCTTGAAGCTGCTGATCCATCTAGTTTTCAGGAGGTGATTCCACCCAACGAAATGAGAAAGGTGTTGCGAAATGATTCTTCATAATATTAGTGTACAGTTGCTAGCAATAGTTTGAGATCATTCTGACAAATTGTACATTTTGGTTGTCTTTAGGACTTCTATGTGGACCAAACTAATGCAAAAGCACAAACCATTGATGGGACTAGTAGGTATGAAAAAAATCATACAAAATCATTACTGCAAACTACTGATGAGGGCTTGGAAGCAGTGGCCTAGATGAATCAGGATTTTGATCATAATCTATGCCTCTCTTTAGACCCTAAGGTTGAGGAAGAGAATATGCCTAAATTTCAAGGTCCATGCCCAGGAATTTCTCCTTTAGGCCCCAAATGTGCCCTTTGGGATTGTCCTAGGCCTACTTAAGGATCAGACTCGTGCCAATACTATTGTAGAAATTTTCATGGAATTGTGGCTTTGAATGAAGGCCCACCATGCATTGGACCTGTTTTACTACCTAGAGGAATTGAACTGAAGGATGGCCTTCTCTTTGTTGCCCTTGGTGCTAAAATTGTGGGGAAATATTTTGGGATTCATGAATGTGAAGGTGCCACAACAACGAAATCACCCTAAAATGCACCTGGTATGGTATTAACATATTACATTAGGCATACCTATTGCATGTACTTACACATTTATAGAAAAATGCAAAGAAAAAGGACTTTGAAATTCATGAATAACATGATTTTTTAAAGTCTCAGAGGAGCTTATTGTTTTTAGAGAAACTAAATTTGTTGATAAAAGTTCTTTGATTAGATACATAAGGTCTTATAGTTTCTTCATTGTCTGGTATTTGTCTTATTTTTGTAGAGCTCTTTGACTTGTTTGTTCTTGAAGGGGAAGTTACTAGAGAGTGGCTCTTTTTTGACAAGCCATGAAGGGATTTTGAGAGTGGAAACAAAAAGCAATGATCATTGCCAGATTATAATGGTCGTGGATGGCATGAATCAAGAAAGCAAGTCATGAAGGAACTTGGTAGGATTAAGAGATCGTATTACATGGATCCTCAACCATCAAATCAGTTTTAATGGTATCTTTATGAGTATGAAATGAATAACTGTGATGCATGTGCTTTATATCGGTTGGAGTTGAAGCAAGTTGATTCTAAGAAGAATACTAAGGAAAAGGTAAAGGGAGATTTTGTCTCTAATTTGCAAAATAAAATAGGAAGGCTATCTGCAGAGTTAGTTGTTGATACAAAAGGGAACACAAAAGGGTGAACAAAACTAACACATAAGAATGTTAGCAAATATACTTATTCAGCTGCCAGTCCAGTTGCTCCCGTAAGTAACTTTTTTTATATGGACAGGCTGTACAGTATGGTTATTATGCAGAAGAAGCAAATGGATATTATGGAACTTAACAACTATAAAGGATGCCAATTAGTCCATATGTCATCTAATTAAGCTAGTTATAGTTCATATCGTTTAGTATATTCTATTGTTCATTTATGACTAGTTGTCCTTTCAATAGTAAGTTGAGGTGGTCAGTCAGTCCAACTGTTAAATATTAATGGGGTTGTATGTATAGGCAATGGTAATTCTTCTGTGTCATTCCAAAAGCATAACTTTTTGATGTTGTTTGGAGTTGATGGATGTTGCACCTGGCTGTGAAAAATGTGAGAACCAAGGCTGGTGTGATATATGATTTACTGTTAACAAAGCAATGACTATTAGGAATTTCTTGTCACAATGCCAGCAATTTTCTCTAGAGCATATCTAGTAATATTAGTATAAAATATTTCATTATTCCTTCATTTATTTTTCATACTGAATTTTGTTTATTAATCTTATCACAAGTCATGAATAACATAAAAAATTAATTTGTTTTAAGTGTTGTTATAAGAGTAATATTTACGCATTCCTTACAGTTTGGTCGACACCCTTCTCCTATAGTAAGGGCACATGAGCTATTGAAATCCTTGTCCCTTGGGCCCATAATGCAAGTTCTCTGCCAATGCAAGCCTCTATCCATTGGTGAGGTCAATAGAGAATCCATTGAAAATACTAGTGATTCATCGCTAACACTTTCTTTTGGATTGAAATGGTTATAATTAGTATTAAAATTTGGTTGTAGTACATCATGTTAATATGAATCAAATGGACTTGTATGAATTCAGTTAGAGGACGGATAAAGAATCCCCCAAAACCACATTTGTGCTTCTCACAGAAAACCTCTAAAAGTACATAGCCAAATGAAGGTTCCAACTGATCCCACCTGCATTGGTCTGAACCATTTTGGTAGATTTATAGGTCTGACGAAGCTACCGAGGTCAAGTTTGAGTTGATGGATTTTTAAAACATGGACTTCAGAATGAGATGCTTGATTAGTAGTTATTTATTGGAGGTGGATTGCCTTCACATATCGCAAACATTGTTGAGCATTGGCTCTAATACCTCTCACTACCACAATCCCCTTTGTGACTCACTTTGAAATGGTTATATTGTGCTATAGGTTCGAACAAGTAAAAGTGTTAAGATTTTATGATATGTAGTGAAGAACATTGTCATAGATATACATCATAAGAGAGATAACTATGATAAGGTACATGATTCTAATACTAATAATAATCATCTAATTTAAGGTCATGATATAGTGAAACATCAAATTTGATGTATGAGACTCCCTTGCTTGTGGGGAGAGGGACTTCCTTTTCGTAATGATTTAATTGCTTAGTCTATGAATGTGTATATACCCTACTAACCCTCTTCAGATTTGAATTGTGAGTTCAAAGGAGGAAATGCATGTTCTTCACTAGAGTGGTTACTATCTTACTAAGTATAATTTATAAGTAATACCCTCCCATCTAAGAAGGCCTTGCCTCTGCAGCACAAGAGACAACAAATGAAAATATTGATACAGTTCATAGCCGTATTGACAGATTGAAAGAGTGTTTAATATTTTAATCATTCTATGTGGACTTTATATTCCTTCTAGCCTTGACGTGTGTTTAATATCCTTATCTAATACTTTATCTGACTTGTGTACATTTTATGAAGGTTTAGTTTCCTTGCATGATTTCATTGAAAGATAATAAAATGTTTTATTTTCACCCTGCCAAAAGGAGAGATTTCTTCTTTAGGTTTAAAAAAGAGACCCAACATAACCCAAAATTATATCAGCCTAATTTCACATCGATGAGATTACATTGTCAACTGCAGATTGCTTATTTTGTAAAAAAAATCATCCAAGTTACATTTTTTATAATGCTTGGATAGGAATTTGTAAGTGATTGGTTAATTGACTATTAATGTAATCGTTGACCAGAAAGTAATTTAACAATTATATAAATTTCCGTCTATTCACAATATTTAGAATGCTTTCCATATTTTTTTTTTATGTATAAGAGTCTTGTCAGCCTTTCCTTTGAATCAGAAGAACGAAGAATAACTGTATTGCCTCTTATTTTTTTTAGGAGGTTGTTATTTGTTGCAAACTTAGTAGATATTTGTAGGCATTCAATATATATGTTTTTAAAAACTGTGAAATACATATCCTTGGGAAACCCTTGACCCACCAGGAAGTTCCAAATTTCCCTTTTTTCGAAGATGTTACCCAAGGTAAACCGTATTCTTCAGCAGCAAGAGCTCAAGATGTCACTGTGGGAATTGATCCAGTGTGGGGAGGATGTCACTCTTCTCAACTGCCCTGGCTAGGCGCAATTCTTGTAGGGTTTACAAAATGCTGATCAATTTTAAACATGTACACATGAAATACCATCTAATGTATGGATATGGTCATCTGATGTTGAAGTACATCATTCTTTTTCAATAGCCTATACACTATTTTGTTGTGGGTAAGTTGTTTATTCTTCCATGATTATGTAGGTTAGAGTGACTCTCAATTATGACTGCAAGGAAATATAATCTCACTGAGTGAACTTGCTGTATAAATTGGCATGCAACATGCTATAATATACTTATGTTCTAGGCTGTCTTCACGAGCCAAATCAATTTATATGTTAGAAAGGGTTGATTTCTAGATAACATAGAATTATTTTTATTCTTTTGTATTCCATCATGTGATGCTAATTAGGGATTCACTGTTATACCTAGCACATGCGTCTTTTCTTTACTCTAGCATGAATTGATCATGCTCTTTCATGGTTAAATCATTTATCAATTATTTTAGCTTGCTTCATGCTTTTGTAGTAGCCCTCAGTACATCTGCAGGAATAATTAATGATTGTACTTTTTTCAGTTTCTTTGATCTACCTTTTTGGTCATTTGTTGGACAGTAATATATTTATCTTATCTTTTTTATCTTCCCATTGTTTACTGGAATTTAGTATTCTATGGTGTGCACTAGGTAGTTAAATTTCCTACAAGATTCCTATATTATTTATGAATTATACATGCCGAGTGTCTAAGATTGAGTTTCCTTTGCAGCCATATAGCCTTCCACTTTACGGACATGACTCTAGTAACAGTTCTTCCACTGTCAAAGTTGCCTCAGGTTTATTTTCATGCAGCTGGGCAGAATCGGCAACAAGTATCAGAATTTGAAACATTTCTTGGTTATCTCCTCAAAAGGGACAAGGTGAGCCTTCAATTTTACTGTCTCTTTACATTTTCGAAAGGTATAGGAGGGTTTTCCTACTTTTCGTTGCATTAAATTATTATTGCATGGTTGTAAAGAGTGACTAATTCTAGAAACAACATTTATTTCATTTTTAGTTACTTCTATAGCAGAGTAGATTATAGTTCAGTTAATAATGGAGAGATTCATTCAACATGTTTGATCCCAAATTAATTGAAGCATTATCGAAGGATCTATAGATTTGAGGATATTAATATGCAGGATTGCAAGATGGTTATCAAATTCCCATATGTTGTTAATTTGGTTTCATTGTTATTTTTTTTTTAAATGGTGGCCTGAAAAATTTGTTTCTTGTATATCATATGTGTTAAAGGTTGTTGTTTGTCATTTTGGATGGTACGAGCTCCTTATAACACCACCTGATGGAAATTTTGATCGTGTTGGTGTTTCTTATCGCCTTATGAAATTGCCTAGGGATGGTGAAGTTCCAGGTTGTTGTTGCATCATAATGATAAATGGTTATTAGTAATCAGATTTGTTTTCTTTTCTTTGCCAGTTCTATTTTCATTATTTGATTGTCTTTTTATTGAAAAATATCCAAGCTGATAACAAAGGTTTGCTGGTCAGATAACATAATTAGAAAACCCATTCCTGATCATGTGGATGTTGTAATTCGGCCGTAGAATCCAACTTTATACTATAGGGCATTGCAGGATCGTATAATATGTGAAGATTCTTGTTCTAAGGTGGTTGTTGAGGATGCTTACTTGGGGCCACAAAATTCTCACACATTACATCTAAGGTTGGTGAAGGGAAATGCAACTAATGGGATCTCTAATGACCATCAACAAGGTGGAACTTACCAAATGTGTCAGCTCCACCTAAACACATAATTTCCTTACGGAGATCATCTAAAAATGTCAGCAGATGTATTCAGAGTGATTCACCTCGAGTATAAAACAACATTTCGCCTCTGATTGAGAATTTTCCACATCAAATGGAACAAGGAGCTCTCCATAGATTCCAAACTAGGGAAGTCAAACATGAAAGATCAGATACAAATGTGGTTAAGTGTAATTTTTCTTGGACACACCCTGAATACTTGGAGACATTGAGTCACAATCACGCACAATGGATTTTTGGTGCTCTTGCTGAAGTTATCGATAATTCTAGGGATTCCAATGTGTGAGGAACCTGCAGCAAACAAGTAATAAAAACACAAGATATAGCAGCATAAATCAAAATCACTTTTATATTAATCGCAAGCCACTTCGAGGGGGCAACCTCCTTTGAGCAAGCTCAATACAAAATAACTTCCCGGTGCCTTCCTTGGCCTCAACACACACTTATATACCAAAATAGGCACCAATACTATGGGTCAAAACCATGGGCCAATATAAACTATGGGTCAACAAATACTACAGGCGGCTTACAAAGCATATGCGCCTCACAACAATAACACAAACTATGGATCAACAATTACTATGGGACGACTTACAAAGCATATGCGTCCAACAACAATATACTAACATAGTAAAGAGAGGGATTGACATGGGTTCCTAACATCCCCTCCCCCTTAGAAAAAGCTTTGTCCTCAAAGCTTTAGATGTGGAAATTGTCACTGTATCTGGAGGAGTGGTTCCCATGTAGCATCCTTGGGCTGCATTCCGTGCCATTGAATTAAGACCTCTGTGATAGAGCGAGAGAGAAGCTAACGAGTGCGCTTATTGAGGACAGCCTCCGGCTCCAAAAAGATGGATCCTTCATTATCCAGTTCTGGTAAAATAGTGTGGCCTTTGATGTTGGTGCCAAGAACTTTCTTCAGACAAGAGACATGAAATACTGGATGAATGCGGGAAGAAGGCGAAAGTTCCAATTTAGAAGCAACAGACCCAATCTTCTGAAGAATCCTATATGGCCCATAGAAATTTGGGGTGAGCTGATGGCACCCGTTGAGTTTTAGTGAGGATTGCTTGTAAGGCTGGAGACGAAGAAAAACCATATCACTGGCTTCAAAAGTGCGCTCAGAACGGTGCTGATTAGCTTGTTGCTTCATGCGATTTCCTGCCATGTGAAGGTTTTTGCACAAAATACGAAGGACCGCGTCAACTGCCTGAACTGGAGAACTGCTGGGGGTGTAAGGAAGAAGAACTGGCGGTGTCGAAACATAAACTGCTTCATATGGAGTCATTTTAGAGGCAGTGCGGTAAGAGGTATTGTACCACCATTCAGCGAGAGGGAGCCACTTTGCCCACTGATGTTGTTGCTCAGAGGAGAAGCAACAAAGATAAGGTTCCAAGCATTTATTGATAATTTCAGTTTGACCATCCATTTGGGGGTGATAACCTGAACGCATCTTCAGTTTGGTGCCAGTGGGGTGAAAGAGTTCTGTCCAAAAATGACTGGTGAAAGTCGCATCACGATCCGAGACAATGGAAGAAGGCATTCCATGAAGACGAAAGATCTGGTCCAGGAAAATTTGAGCAATGGAAGAGGCTGTATAGGGATGGATGAGAGCACAAAAATGACGATATTTGGAGAGGCGATGAACCACAACCAAAATCACAGTCTTCCCTCCAGAGTTAGGGAGCCCGTCAATGAAATCCATAGAAATATCTGTCCATATCTGGGGAGGTATGGGCAAGGGCTTGAGCAATCCCGGAAGGGGTGTTGTTTCACCCTTATTGTGCTGGCAGGTATCACCTTCAACCACCATCTATTGAATTTCCCTTGTCATGCCCTGCCAAAAGAAGTTGCGCCATGCCCTTTCATACGTTTTGAGAAAACCAGAGTGCTCCGCTGACAGAGAAGCATGGAGTTCATAGAAGATAACGTGTTGAAGAGCTGTGTTCTGGGGAAGCACCAGACGACCCTCGTATCGCAGTGAAGCACCATCCCAAGAGTCCCGTGGAACAGCAGAAGGGTTGTTGGCCAAGTGTTGAATGATGTGAGATAATGAAGAGTCATTGACATAACCCTGCTGAACCGATTGCAACCAATTTGGAACAGGCATAGAAATAGCGGAAAGAGAACCTTGGTCATCAAATGTGCAAGAAAGGGCATCCGTCACAAGATGGTCCTTACCCTTCTTATAAGTGATCTCATAGTCATAACCCATGAGGTTGCTAACCCATTTCTGTTGTGCTGGGGAGGATGCACGCTGTTCTAGGAAATATTTCAGACTCTGGTGATCAGTCTGGATGCAGAAAAGAGTCCCTGAGAGGTAGGGTCCCCACTATTGTACTGCATGCAAAATGGCCATCATTTCCTTCTCATATGTAGAGGCAGCTAAATTCTTACCGGAAAGGGCTTCGCGAGTGAACGCAATGGGGTGTTCATCTTGAAGGAGAACAGCACCAATTCCATTGCCGCAAGCATCACTCTCAATAGTGAAGGGCTTGGAAAAATCGGGCATAGCTAGAACGGGTGCAGTACACATAGCTTGTTGCAGCTTGTCAAATGCACGCTCAGTAACATGTGTCCATGTAAAAGCATCATTTTTCAACAGCGCAGTTAATGGAGCTGCAAGCTTCTCAGAATCTATGACAAACTTGCGGTAGTAGCCAGTCAACCCCAAAAAAACACGAAGGCTATGGAGTGTCTTAGGAGGTGGCCAATTGTTCATGGTAGCGATTTTGGCAGGAGCCACACGAACCCCTTGTGCTGAGATAATGTGCCAGAGATACTCAACTTCCTTTTGGCCAAAAACAAATTTAGACTTTTTGTCATGGAGATGATGATCAGAGAAAAGTTGCATTACAAGAGCCAGATGCTGGAGATGTTCAGCCCATGTTTTACTGTAGATGAGGATATCATCAAAAAATACCAGAATGAATTTATGCAAATAGGGCCGAATGTTGGGAGGAATGCTACTAGGGAGGAGCTGAATACGATGGTCCTCTGGTCGTGAAGGTGGAAGTCCCACTGGTTCAGCAAAAACACCTGTATAGCGATCCAGAATTTGTTGGAGATCCAAAGGAGTAGTGGGGGTCGCTGAAAGTTGCATTTGAAGGGAATGGAGCTGAGCAATGAAACCATGGGAATTATTCTTAAGGATTTTTTCCAGGCGATGTGAACTGATGATGCTGAGAGACCCTGGTTGTAATCCCCTCAATGTGTGTTTGTGTCCATCGGGGGAGAACTGCATCCAAATTTCAGTAAAATCCCATAATATGGGGCCAAGTGTGCCAAGCCATTGAGCACCCAAAACCACATCACATCCGCCTAAGGTCAACGCAAACATGTCAGAGCGGAGGTTATAATCTCCCATAGAGATACGCACATTACAACACTTCCCTTTGCAAGGTAAGGTGCCCCCATTGGCAATCATGACTTCAAAGTTGGAGCAAGGATGGATAAAACAATCAGCTTGTTTGGCGATCCGAGGGTCAATGAAATTATGAGTGCTTCCATAATCAATGAGTATCGTAAGAGGAAGCTTCGTGAAGTAACCGCATACCCGCATTGTTTGGGGGGCAGTGACTCCAGCTAAAGCATGGAACGATATCTCGGGATGGTCGTCCTGAGATGGAGGGTCAGTAGGCAGCTCCTGAGTGTCAACCGGAGCATCCATTACATCGGCAACTTCTTCACCAATTTCAGAGGCAGGTGGAGAATCCACATCCAAGAGATAGATCTTTTGTTGAACACATCGATGTCCCCGACTGAATTTCTCATCACAATTATAACAAAGCCCTTTTTCTCTGCATGCATGCATCTCTGTTTCAGATAAATGCTTGATTGGAGGTGAGCAAGGAGCTGGCGGAATGGGAGGTTGTTGAGAACCCATATTGCAGAAGGGAACAAAAGAGGATTTGGAGCACTGTTGGGCTGCCATCTTATCTTCTTCCAACTTAGCCAACCCCAGGGCTTCCATCATTGTGTTGGGACTGAACATTTTGACCTTAGAGCGAATTGCATCCTTTAGACCACTGATAAAACAACTCCGGTAGAAGTCATCAGGTAATCCTTCAGTGTGATTAGCTAGTTTCTCAAATTCAGTTTGATACTCTTTCACAGTGCCAGTTTGGCGAAGTTTAGTGAGAGCTCCTGTGAAGTCATCAAAAGCACTCGGACCAAATTGGTGCAAAAGGAGCTGGCAAAAAGCAGGCCATTTTGGCTCTTCATGAGCCTTGATGTACCAACGATACCATTGAAGAGCTTCCTATTCCAAATGAAAGGAGGCAAGTGGAACTTGGTGGACATCAAAAGTATTATGAAGGCTGAAATACTGTTCTGCACGATAGATCCATCCAGTCAGATCAGTACCATTGAAGCGCGGATAATCTAGCTTCGGACCGCGAAAATTGCTAGAAGAAGAGAACCTATTGGTTGATGAAGACCCGGACTGTCATCTGGTGTTCATAGCTGAATGCTCAAGATGGAGACCAAGAAATTTTTCATCCAGTTCCTGGAGTTTGGCTTGGATGGCTGCAAGTGCTTCCTCCATGATTTTTGCTCCTGTGCGGGTGACAATCATAAGCAGGAGATTTTTAGGAAGGGATCTGCAACGGCACGGAAGTGATCAGCAACAGGTGGATCTACAATGGCGCGGAACTGATCGGCAACAGTTCTGGACAGAGGAAATCTGTAATTGTGCAACTGAAAATAGATATGGACCCCAGGTATGTGCGGCTTCCTATCGGTTCAAGGGATTCACTCGGCCACCAATGTTGTCTGACGGCTTTCATATTGGGGAAGTACCCCTCACTCCACAACTCAGGTAAAACTAATAACCGCTTGGCCACAAACGACAGCTCTTGGTTTACCTCACGGGTGGGAACTAGTCAATCAGGTAGGGGTCGTTGCCCTTTTCGCTGGCAGGTCCTCTCAATGGGCCAGCTACTTCGGGGTTCCTGTGGTACTCCTCACAATTATTTTTAGGGATTATTCCCAAGTACTTCCCACAGTTAAGTGGAGAGGGATTATTCCCAAATCCGAACCTGCAACAGAAAAAAAAATTGGGCAGAAATTCCACCCAATGTTCAAAAACCGGATCTATATTGCTCAGAATCGCTATTATAGCATGTTTTCGGAACTAGAACAACCACTCTGCTTCTCCCCATGAGATCGGAATAGAAATTTGGGCACTCGGTCAGAATATTTTCGCGCCGCAATTTCCGCAGCCGTCACCGAAATTCTGAAAAATTGCGGATTTTAAATCCGCGATATCTCCACTTTTAGGACTCCAAATGAGATGATTTTTTTTTGAAACTGCGTATTTTTGAAAGAGGAATTAAGATATGCAATCTGTTTCTTCTGATTTTGTGTAGAAAGTTTCATAAATCGATCTGAAAGTCGCCACCCTAAAAAAAAAAAAAAAAATTCCCACGTGTGCCAGGGAAAGTGCTCTGATACCAGATGTGAGGAACCTGCAGCAAACAAGTAATAAAAACACACAATATAGCAGCAGAACTCAAACTCATTTTTATATTAATCACAAGCCACTTCGAGGGGGCAACCTCCTTTGAGCAAGCTCAATACAAAATAACTTCCTGGTGCTTTCCTTGGCCTCAACACACACTTATATACCAAAATAGGCACCAATACTATGGGTCAAAACCATGGGCCAATATAAAGTATGGGTCAAAACCATGGGCCAATATAAACTATGGGTTAACAAATACTACAGGCGGCTTACAAAGCATATGTGCCTCACAACAATAACACAAACTATGGATCAACAATTACTATGGGACAACTTACAAAGCATATGCGTCCAACAACAATATACTAACATAGTAAAGAGAGGGATTGACATGGGTTCCTAACACAATGCCTCTGGGTAAGCTAGGATTCAATTTCAACATGGATCAAATAGGAAAATCCCTGGAGCTATTATGTAATCCACTTTTGTGAGATTTGATGCTCAGGACGATTGCATGAAGTGATTTCAATAGGTTGGACATATCGATTCAAATGGAGTATCATAGGAAGGATGGAAAAAAGATCTTTGTGCTTTCCATTGTAGACAATGGTTGTGGCATGACACATTCTGATATTGAAAGAATGCTCTCATTTGGTCATAAACGCATTGCTAAAGAGAACAAGGAACTTATTGGGAGGTTTGGGGTAGGTTTCAAGGTGAGCATTTGCCTGCAATTTTTATTGATTTCTATTGATTAGTTAATATTTAGATGAGCTGCAATGTTCTTTTCTCTTTTTGAAGTTGTTTTATTGTATTCCTTGAAATTTCCTTGTATTGGCCTTGTTTGTGAATCTTTTGGATTTGGTGTTGGATTTTCATTCTTGACCATTTGTTCTGAAGGCATTTTAAATACACAACTGTCCTTGAATATTAATATGACATTTGTGTTTAAATCTTGGAGGTAGTTTCTGTGCTTTTTTGTTTGTTTGCTAAAATTCCCTTTAAGTTGTTGGGCTAGCGTATGGTCTTGGAATTGAAATTTGGTTTAATCATGTTGCTTCATTTATATTTTGAAGTTTCTTTTTCTGTGTTCTATGTTCTAGTTACTAAGAGGTTTCTGAAGGGTATTTTAAGTTAGTCAAAGGTTGTGAGCTATCAATACAATTTATTAATTTATTGTCAATATTATTCTTATGATTCACCACTTGGAAATAATGACCGAGATACTTATTCCAAGAGGGTTTCAGATTGAGAACTTGGCGTTTTTTAGCAATCACTTGTGTATCATGTTCTAATTTATTAAAGTTTTATTTTATCCTTGAGATGAAATGAACTTGAGCCTTTATCAAGCTGGTACCATAACATTCCTACTCAATCTTGATACCGTGTCCTTCGATTGGACTACCAGCTATCCTAGTAGTTATGAATGATACTGTTTCCAAATTGACCAAATGGTGTGGCAACAATTTCAGTAGTAAAGTTGATTAAATTTTAAACAGGAATCTTTAGTATCATATTCTATTATTATTTAACATCTATTAATCCAACCTAAACTTAGGCCTTTGACATCATACTTTGGGATTATACCAGATTCCCCACTACCAAAAAAAATGTCTAACACATTGTTTCGATTCAGGAACACCTTTATCATGCTTCATTAGATTCATAGTATTCCTCCGAGATGAACTCTTGGAATTGAGAATATACTGTTTTTTCCTTTTTTAATCATTTTTTTCCTTCTTGAAACATTAAGAGCTCTAAGTAGCAAGTGCCCCCATGCCAATGGCACGATTCTAAAAATCCTCATGTATTGCTTCCAAAGTTTCACCTTTTTACTGTGTAAAAGAATCTTTGAATCCTTCTTTTGCAATAAATAACTACACTCCTCTGTCAGATTAGATAGACTACCAGGTTCAGTTATCTTTGATGAGACTCCCAAAATTGCAATGTCTTTAGAGAGTAAGGAATTTCCATTTCCAAGATTCTGAGCTATTACAGAGACATTTCTTGAGGATGTGAGGTTAGTATCATTATTCCCCAAATATGTCACATGGCTAATCATATTAGTATGAATTTCCAAGGGGGCTTCGCTAACTTGATACACATTAGCAGCACCCTAATTGTTTTTTTACCATTCGACATTTCCTTAGGAAGAGAATATCCCTTACCATGCTCATGATTCATCATATCCCTATTTCCTAAGTGTTTATCTGGCATTTCATTAGTGGGAGAATGTGTTTTTCCATGCTCATGATTCATCATATCCCTATTTCCCAAGTGTTTAACAATTTTGTGCCCTACACTGGAAACAAAAATACTCAAATGTATAGAAGTATTATGCCCATTATCAGTATGATCCAACATACAGACATTAGTCATAGGTATAGCACCTTGCATCCCATTTGTAGTAGCACCTTGTCTGGTTATACTTCCATTTTTAATCCCATCTGAGCTCCATGTAGAGGGAAGCTTTGAAAAATATCCAATGCTAATAGGTTTCTCACCAGCAGACGGTGGAAGAATGGTATTTTTCCTGGCTTCTGCAACTTCTAAAGAGTAATTCCTGTCTAAAAGTGTTTCCTTTCTAGATACTGAATCCTTTTCTTCTAAAAGTGTTGCATTGTTAGAGTTAAACAACATGATCCTTTTAAAATAGAACCAGCTGAAGAAGGAAGAGATTGATTTTCCTTTCCACATACTACATTTTCCAGATTTGCTTTATTATTCTTGGATTCAATGCCCTGATGTTCATGTTTAAATATTGGACTGATTTTTTCTGGAACGACTAGAATTTCTTCTCCTCGAACCGTTAGAATGGTTACTAGCATGACCATTGAAAGGACAAATGTGGTACCCACACATGAGACTCTAAGTTGATCATGTGCATGGGAAGTGTCCACAGTTGGAGGAAAAATTGAATTTTCTGCTAAGAGAAAGTGTGTGTGAGGTCTCATTGATTTTCATCTCTCACAAAGGCTTGTATATCAAGCACAATCATAGGGTGTGTTTTTCAGTCAAGATGCTTTTTCAGGTTTGCTTTTTCAGTCAAGTTTAATCATAGGGTTTCTTTTCAAATTGCTTTCCAAAAGTTGTAAGTGAATTTTCAGTCAAGGTACTTTTCAGTGGTTCGAGGAGTAACATTTCCAACAATCTATATTGGTAGGGGTATTTCACAGATGATGTATGTGATGTAGGATTTTTAATTTTTTATTTTTGATAAAATGCTTCAAATTTCTATCAAGATACAGAAAATGTAATTTTTATAAAAATAAGGCTCCATAGCATCCCCCACAACCGATATAGCCAATAGGCATAAATACCTAGCCAATTAAATTAGCCATGCAGGGCCATTAAAAAATAAATTGTCATAAAGAATATCCTAATGCCCAACGCAATTGTAGACAATTTGGAATTTTGGATTGCAGTTTGCTCCAAACTAAATATCACTTAGATTTTTTTTGATATGCAAGAACTGATACTGTTATTTGGTTGCTTGGAGTTGAGTTTTATATTTTATTTAATTGAGATTTAGAAATATGCGAGAAGGTGGAATCACTAGAGATTGTTCTGAATCCCAATTTAATGGAATAGGTAAATATATGTCGGTAGTTGTTTTTCCTTTGAATCCACACTTGAGCATTTCTTTATTCTATGGAACTTTGAATTTTATGAATTATCAGCTGCATTCCTTCTCCAATGTTTTGCATTCTCATAGTTTTGAAAGATGTTTCTGTCAAATGCTATATTCTAGTTAGTACCCTGAATCTCACAAGCTCTATCCAAGTTTTATCTCTCACTTGGTTTTTACTTTAAAAGTGCTTGCTTTTTTCAAAATAGAACTCTACAAATATTTGCAATGCAATTTTACTAAAATTGCAGTCCTTACTCAATAGGGCTAAACTGGATTAAAATGCTTTAGTTTTTTTTAAGAATACAAAACCCACAAAATCATAAAAGAAACATGTAATCCCCTTGAAGGAAATATTGTAGGAGTGGATAATTACCTACGTATGAACTTAATTGTAGTTTGCATATTCAAAACATGTAGGAATTATGAGTTGTTGAATATTTTCATATATATTTGATAGAACCAACTTTTACAAGTAATTTTTTGTATTTGATTTTCAACTAATGATAGTTCAAGCATAACTGAAAGTATGCATTTATTGGATTCCCATTTCCATCATTAGGGGAATTCAGTAAATAAACTCTGATACAAAGTAATGACTTAAGCGACAATAAATATTAAAAGCAATAAAATATTTTAAGCATTTCATTTGAATTCCTTAACAAAGATTATGCCAAAATAGGACTGACTAGACTTAACATTGCTTGGAAACTGAAAATAATAAAACTCCAACAGTGATCTAAATCAACAATTGGATTTAGGAACACAAACCCTTCAATTAACTAGATTAGAGGGTTTCCCTTGAGAGAATCTGAAGCGAGCAATGATAGGAAGGTGCTCCATGGGGAAGCTCTGAAAATGTCTCCCAAAAACTTGTTGGCCCTGGAGCCTAACCTGATGCCGAAAGGCCACCTAAGCTCCAATTTTTTCCCAAGTTTTATCTGGGTGAGTTACCCTTTGCTAAAAAAAGGCTAGATTCTTAACCCTTCAGATTAAATAGAGGAGCTTTTTGACTGAAATTTGAGCAGTCCATCTACCCTGCATATAGCTACCAAACTGTTCTTTCATCTTCCACCGGAGCTGATTGTAGAGGATACTCCCATTGTGCTAGAGGACTCAATTTTATTGATGAAACCAAGAATACAAATCAAATGTCTCCAACCAATTTTCCTTTTTATAGAAGTACACATCTAGAATATGGGAGGAACTTAACCATCATTATGACCATAGATTGGGCAACTTAGTAGGTACTTATTAACTTTAGAGAAAAAAAAGGCCTAGGCAAAGTACCAATGGTTAACAATCTACATTGGTGTGGTATGCTTGCACCGTGCCCATTTCCACTAAATATGAAATCTTATTTTTTGAACTGCTATATTGCTATATATGTCTCTAGAAAGATCCTTTTTGGAGGCCTTATTAGTACAATACTACAATTCTTATCCACAATAATTCTTCTTTAATTATTTCCACAACCAAATAATTAAATAAAGAGGGATCTATCCAGCTTGTTATCCCTTCATTGTAAAAGTCTTTACTTTTGTCAAATCATAATATTTAGGATTAAATTTAGCTACTAAATGTCTGGTTCCTATTCTAGGGGCATGTGACCTTGGCCTCTCCATATTCCAGTCATTTACTTCATCACTTGGTCGATGAAAATGTCGGGAACGAGTTTTTTCCATACATAACACATTAGACTCCAAAGACTCTAGCCAGTTCTTAGAGGAGATTTATGAAAGAAAGGATCTTGAAAGAATAATTATTCAAATATTTGAATTTGGACAAGATTCCCTGCTTCCACAAATGATATTCAAAAGATAAGTCCCACAACATTTTTCCTGCCCTCGAGTTTTGAATCGCCATGAATCTCTAATTCCAATCCCACCTGACTCGATGGGTGCATGGACATACTGTGGATTAGCCTTTTGGTTTAATGGTGCAACCAATAGATTGAAGAAAAGAGCATAAGAAGTCAGAATGGATAGGTCTCAAATAACCTTTTTTTCCCAACATTTTTAGGGCCCTCAAGAATGGAACATATGTAATTGGGAATTTGATTCAAGGTGGATATTAGAGCGACTGCCCTCCTTGCAAGATTTAGAAATTTAGTAGGCCAACTCTCCAAGGACCATAAGATTTTATCTGAAATTGAAGTTGGTCCTGATCTTGAATTGGTTGGAATCCATACAAACACCCAAGTATTTGATTATGCCATTTTTTGCTGAAGAAGAATTCCTAGAAGATCCATGCTTTGTATGAAAGTACCCCTCCTTGTGATAGGGCACATGTTTGAAATTGCCTACCATTAGTGCAAAACCGCATCTTATTGTGATTGTGTTACAATTTTTATGATTTTTTAAAAACATAAACAGATATATATTTGTATTAAAATAAAGCTACAATTGAACCATCCAGCAAGATAATGCAAAATTTGCAGATCCAGTCTTTACTTTTTGGGAAAGAGACCACCAAAAGTTCTGTTCTGCTAAGTTCCTTGGATAGCTTGATATTAATACGTCTATTACATTCTAGAAGACATGTGAAATTCCTGACAAACTATCCTCCTAGAAAATATGCTTACAGACCATGTAGTAACACAAAAATTTTAAAAAGGAGTTTTCCCATAACATGTCTTTCTAGAATCCTTGGAAGTCTGAGCCTCCTTTGACTAGTTCAATTCACAATGCACTTCCTGCTGTACTATTGTCTCCTTTGTTCTCCACTGCTCTGGCCTATAGAATCCATCAGAATGTGACAGAGGAGTATACAAATGTGCCGCTTTCCTTGCCAATTTCCTTCCTGCTTGTAGCTTCCCAACTCTCGTGTCTCCAGTAGCCTTTTTCAACTTATCTTCCATTTCTTCAAGTCGAATGTTGTTTTTTCCTCCTATAATATTAGTCCCATGTTGTCTCGATTTGAAGCTTTCCAGTTGGGATTCCATATCCTCCAATTGTTGGTTCTACAAGCATTTTGCATCCTTCTATCCTCTCTCTTAATTTTCCTTTATTTATCTAATTTCATGACTAGTAAACATGATAGTGCACAGTGGTTTGGGAGGATATTGTTTTCCATGGCGTCGGCCCTAAACAAGAATTATCTACAATGGTTTCAGGATCCTTTGAAAAACACAAATTCTCCAGAGATATTAAATGCAAATTGAGAGCAGAGATGGTCCTCTGCACACAGCAGTTAATCCAGTATCAAATATTAGAAAGGAAACACAAAATAGACAGTGAAGCATCCAGTGGCATCAGATATACCCATACTCATCAAGCAAAAATCCTAGCTATGCATCAGGCCAATGTCCATATTCACACCTGATTTATTTCTAGTCTTAGTGCTTACCATATTTATTGTTAGTGGATTCAGTGGATAGAAACAAGATTCAACCTCATCAATCTTTACTTCTCCAACTCAAATTTTATCTCATGGAATGAACACACTATTAATTCTAGAAACACAAGCCCATTCATTGACTAGACCAACCTCCTAACTTGTTTGATACTAGAAAAAGAGAAGAGGTGATTACTTAGACCTAGTGGTGACACGAATTAGATTGAAGCCCTGGTATTTGAAACATGTAAGGCCCTTTCCTCGAAAAGTATTTCTAGGAACTATAGGTGGAATAAAGATATGTCCCGAATCATGTCCTTTTCTTTATCTAGCTGACCTTTCTCTTAGGTACAGAGTGTGTCTCTTTAGGGTGGATTGTATTGCTTTCCACTTGCTACACTGTTGCATCAAGTTCTTTTCTTTACTGATTGTTTTGCAATTTTTAATATTGATTTCAAATGAATCAAGCCTATTTTCTGTGTTCTTATATATAGTTTCCTGGTATTTTTGCATACCCATCAGCATGAGAGGATATGCCTTTGGGAGAGTACTAGTAGTTTAGTTGCTCTTCTTGCATTATAATCATCATGTTTCTAGGGAGGTATTTTGAATTGCTTTCCTTCCACAACTGAGATTCATGCAAATAGGTTAGGAAGTTGTAATAGTGAGAGATTTGTGAAGCTTTGAATATGGCCCGTGCTTTTACTGAGTGCAAGGTATTTACTGTGTTTTTTTGTTTTAGTATGCAAAGAACACAGTGTGGAGCATGTTGAAGTTGCATGATGAGCGGTTTATGGGCTGATTAAGGTTTAGCAAAGTCTCCTAGTCTCTGGATTATTTAGATGTTCAATTAATACGATGTATGCTATTAATTTTTACACACCAATTCATTGCAAGAACTTCCTTTTGGATAAATGACATCCTTTTTTGATGATTTGAATGACTCAATTGAAGCTCGATCATTTTGATTCATGCAAAATTTAATTAGCCATTAGATTCTAAGACAATAATCCATTGTGTCTCCCTTAAGATAAGATAAAGAATGTCAACCCTGGCACAGTGGAATGCATAGAGTAGATTTAGGGTGACTATTATGGTGTTGAGTCCTAAATATGAATATATTCTATGATTGTTGTCTTCTAGGCACTAAAAGGGGCAAACCAAGTGATACTTGTCACATTGTTTGACATCATAAAACATTGTCGACAGATTTGGTGTCCTACCTTGTGGGCCCTCTTGGTTGTGATTTTTATCTATGAGATGTCCATACTTGCAAAAATCTAGCTACAGTAGCATATCCCTATTTTTTACCACATAAATGCTCTCTTCGTGTCTGAAGTTTGATATTGCATGTATTATGATTCAAATGTATGGCGGCATAGGATCTAAAGATGCAATAGGTAGTAAACATGGCTACCAATCCACCTCTATTTGTCAAAGGATCTCTTTTGTCGCCGTCATTTTCTTCTTATACATATTCTTGGATTTCATTCATCTCTAGCAGCTGCCATACAAGGACATTTCCTGGATTTCATTCATCTCCAGTAGTAGCCATGAAGTCTGTAAAGTTGGGGGGTATGCAAAGGATAGATGGTGTAAGGTGGGTGAAGCAATGAATGGTAGTTCTGGATGGAAAAATGAGGAAGCAACAGATAAAGGCATCGGCCCAGGAACCTAATGGAAACAACACTTATCTAGGTACTTTGTAATATTAATTTTGATTCACCTAGAACTAATTTCAATGAATATTTTGGGTTGTAATACATTTTTCTTTTAAATGGGTTTGCTAGATTATGTCCCAGAAGCCAATTTTTACAAAGTAGAAGCAATTTTGAGGTAGTTGTATGCATTATTATTCTCAGATTGATTACTCATAGCACAAACTTTCACTTCTCATGTACTGTTAACACTCCATCATGTGGATTTGATTTGATTTAACCTAAATTGGAATAGTTACTGATTAAGTAATGTTTTATTGGGTGTTTTTAACATTGACAAACTTTGAAGGCCATGGCGCATCTCCCATGTTACTTCGGCGAGACTTCAACTTTCTCCATACTCTATTTGGAGGATATTTGCATCATCTTATCAACAGAGAAAAGGCTCCTATGTTTTGTATTATTGCAAATGGCTATTGATGTGTACCATTTGAAAACATGCACATGAAAGGTTTCTTAAACTTATGGAATGGAGATTGCAGGGTCTATTGAAAATGGGGATTCGTGGTGTAATTGTTTCTGATGTTAGAGGTTTTGGAGCTTAGGGTGGATCTCCAGAGTGGCAAGTAGGTATTTTCTTGTGCAGCATGTGATTACTTTATTTAGACTTATTGCATGCATCATGAATATCTGAGTGTTGTCTGTATAAGGGTGTCAGTTACATCCCTTAGAGCCATTGGTTCAACTCATATGGTGTCATAGTCTTTAGGTAGAAGTGTATGCTTTGACACGGTTGCGAATTAGATTGATCTTTTTGATTTTTTGAAATTACTTTCTTTAAACTCAAAGAGAAGCATTACAATTTCCCTGAAGACTTCGGGTATCACAGGTGACTACATGCATGGAAAATGGTCCTCGAGGGGCAAATAATTGAACACAATAAATTTTCTTGGTAAAAGTTTCTATGTCAAGGCGTGTCCTTCTGTCAAAATCATCTATGACTTGCACCTACTGCTAACTACTTATTCACGCCTATGAGGGAATTGAACCTTGGTGGGTGGCTTGACATGGAACTATTTTCACATTTGAACAACAACCCCATTGATAGTTAATCACCTTCATCAACAGACGAAGCATACATTTTCTCTTATTAATTTGCAGTGTTTTTGTCCATGTTGCATCAAGCAAGTTTATGAGGTGACCGTGACAAATCAATGTGATGCCGTTTTCCATATAAGTGAACATAAGGATGAAATATCATGCATTGTCATTCTCATGGATGCTTACAACGTTTTGTTGGGAAGACTATGGTAGTTTGATTGGTGCTTGATGCAAGATGGAAGAAAGAACATACATAGTATCATGAAGGATGGAAAGCACATATAGTAGTTGTTATTGGAGAATGAAGAACAATGTGAAGTATTGTTGGTGATGATCAAAGAGTTTCTAAGTGAAATTAAAGAGACAAAGGACTGCTATGTAGCTGTACAAAATAAAAGAGCTAGGCATGCAAAAAATATAGTCAGGCATGTAAAAAAATAGCTAAGCATGCAATGCAAGAGAGTAAAGATGAAGTATAATGTTCCAGGAAGAATGAAGTTCTTTATGAAAGTAAGAATCTGCTCAAGGAATTCACAAATGTTGCTTAAGAAGATGAATTGGTAGGACTACTAGCAAGCCGCCTCTGTCATGAATCTTATGATGCCCTAGTTTAGTGTGTAGATACTTTAGTTTCTTCGATATGTTGTTCTCTCACTCATCTGTGGTCGCATTTTCTGAAAGAGAGAGCAGAGAAGCAACAAAACACAAGAAAATATGCCAGCTTGGGAGGGTTTCTTGTCTTTTATAGGTCACTTGGAGTTTGACCTGACTGAATGTCAAAAATGCTAATTTGAAGGTTGAGCAGAGTCAAACTTGTGCACTAGCAAGCCTAGTAACACTGTTTTGTACCCTATATGTACATGTCATGTATAGCATACAATATTATTTTCTTTTTGAACTGTTAAATAAAAGTTGTCTTGATGATTTTATTTGAAGTCAACAACTTTCTTATTTTAGTACATCAGGTTTCACTATCACATGATCAAAATGTATGTACATATGTATACCAGTCCCAAATATATATTTTTCTTTTTCCATCCCCGCCATTTGGTATATGGAAAGTATGCTTTGTTTGGGAAGAGTCATAAACTAGACAGTAAAATAATACTTATAATATTTTCCAGGTATATGAACTGAGATGATTAATGATTTGGTTGGTAAATGATATCACTCTTTTTTTATAAAATACAGACATGGAGATGAACTTATCTGGAGGGCATAGAGGGGATTCCTTTTGTCACATCCCTTGATGGAATTGTGGTAAATTCAAAATTGAGATGATTGTTATTCCATGTGCGTGCATTGTGGAACTGAGCTTTTATCAGCGACTTTTCAAAGAAACCCATTTATTATACCGAACAATGAATACTTTGGTTCAAAATGTAACATTTTAAACCACACTGTGCATAATAGACATGCATATCACTTTTAATAATCAATACCCATATGAGCTTTGGCCTTACATCAACCATTGGTTGAAACAAAAATTTTCATATTGTGTTCAAGAGCACATTGCTGCAAGCAAACTTTGCATTTGGTCAAAGCATGCCATTGCTTTATTGCCTTCATTCATTAGACCATGTTTGTCTTTATTTTTTTTATTATCGTTCACAATGAAAAGATGAAAATTAAAAATTCTTGGAGAGTAGTGGTCCCTGTAGGAAGAGACCTCACAATGCAGTGTATCTACCAAATATTTTGAGGTTTCCATATTATAAACCCAAGTGCATTTTAGTTTTATAATTATTAAATTTGAATTTTAAATTAAAGGTTATTATTTGTTTTTTGTATGCTAGGAATTCAATTTGAGGGGGGTATCATCCTAACTGAATTTCGTGGCTGAATTTCCCTATAGAAGGGCCATATTCAAATGAATTTTGCTGCTATGGTTCAAATATCTAGCACCACAGAAACAATTTCAACATGCAGAGGGAATGAATTGACTTGGTCATATAGAGCATAAACCATGAATTGGCTTGGTCATAGAGTGCTAGAGTTATTGAAGGTTCCAAAGGTGGGGACGATGGAGAGGGTATGAACAATGGAGCAGAGGAAGGCAGTCCAAGAAAGTGCTCATAGAGGTCAGAGGAGCCAAATCTAGGTGGTAAGAGGTACTTCTCGGTCTCAGGTTCAAAGCAGATCTCTCTTCCCATAGAATGGATCTTGGAACGGATGGAGTTTTCAACGACATTTATTGGCTAATTCAATAGCCAGAAGCCATCAATATCAATTCTAGTTTCATGGGTCAGATCCTTTTGATTAGGATTAGAGATTTGTAAAATCTGCATCTCTCCTTGGCATCATGGTTTTTTATCCTTCCAGTTCAAGCATGAAGATGACAAAGAGTTTGTCGAGTCAACACCTTCCCTTGGATGTATAAGGGTTCAGGGTTGGGCTAGCAGACTGGACACTTTGTCTTCATCACTGTAGGGAAGGATATAATCTATGTATGGGTGCAGCTATTAAAGCTTCCCTTACACTTCTGAAATGAAAAAGAACTTAAGCCTATTGGGGATTCTTTGGTTACTTTCCAAAATCCTGTCCCATAAATCCTCACTGATAAGATCAAGGATATTCCTAAAATATTGACATTCTTGAGTACAAATGGAGGTCTTTCAAAGTTCAATCAAGATTACTCTAGTGTGTGGGGCTTCTGAGTGGGATCAAGTTTTGGACTACAAGAAGCTTCCTTCTAGATGCAAATTATGCCACAAAACTGGGCACATCCTTAAAAACTTCCGAATCAAGCAATCAACATATAAGCATACAAAGAGGAACTTTGGATCTCACATTGTGTAAACTCCAAATCCAACATTTCTCCCTCATCATAGAAAATTTCCATTCAAGATAAAAAATATGGAGGTGGCATTCATGTTCTTGTCAACTCACAGCTCGCATGGATTCAATCTACTAGTGGGGTGGTTTTTTTGGTCCATCAATTGAAGTCTTTCCTTGTCAATACAAGTATGAAGGTCAAGGATTCCAAAAGTAGTGCTCCATATTTTCCACAAGGATGGCTCTTGGTCTCATGGAGAATGATGATCATTTTGGTATTTTGTTCCCATGTATTACAATTTGATGCCCGAAATAGAAATCATTAAGGAAACTATATGAGAAGATATCAGATATTTTCAAGTTTCCTTTGCCCACAGAGGCTAGGAATTTAAGTGATCATTTTTTTTTTGGAAGCATTGTTCATAGATTATTTGATACCCCATCTACTGAATTTCTAGGGCTCCTCAACAGCTAAAAAAAGGGGCCAAAAGAAAGTAAGGATACCGACATTGCATTGCCAATGGTTATTTCTTCTTCTATGCTAGATCTTGTCTTGATTATCCAAGCTCCATAGTGTTATCAACCCAAATGGCACTTCTATGTCTGAGTTCCGACATTCCTTATGTTGGTACACAAAAGGACATCTTAGGATTGAAGTTTGCCAAAACACTATAGATGGGAATGACATGAGATGCATTTACCCTTGAACCAGCTTGCCATATTATTTTTCTAAGTGTTGAATGGCGTATGCGACTATCCTCATTGAAACTCATGTACGTACACGGCTATTCCCATTGACAACTCGCGTATTGTACGCGACTATTGCCATTGCAACTCGCGTACATCAACATACGCGGGTTTCCTTTAAGCAACTTGCGTGTCATACACGGGTTGCCTATATTAATAGTCGCATACATATTGGTTCAACATTAAAAAATATAAATCATGATTAATGGAGATTAGTTGGGCCCTAATCATTAACCATATCAATTGTTTCAACCTCCTCATCCTTTGAAACCACTCTATTTTCCAAAGTATAAATAGAGGCCTTGGGGAGGGCATTAATCAATCAAGTTTGGAGAGCAAAGTTATGCTGGTGGTATATCTTCAAAATTATTGGAGCAGCAGAACTCAGATTCCTTTGGTTGCAGAGGAGTCCTTGTCTTAGAAGCTAGGTTGTACTCTTATCCCATTCACTGATTGTTAATAATAGAATTCTTCTTCCAACATTGTGTTGAGTCTATTTCATGTATTATGGTTGTTGAATATATTTGATTATGCACTAGAGATATTGTTTGTCTAACCTCTCATATATACATGTATAAGATTGTACTTGGAGAATTTAGTCTTTGCAGGTGAAGGAGGGGCATCCCTGGAAGCTTTGGAGAAAAGCAGACTGGAAGAAGATCAAGCTTGGATCAACCGTCGGTAATCAGGTGAGTTAAGCATTTCTTCCTATTTCCTTTCTATACTTTATTAAAGCTGATTGTATGCAAGGTTAGTAGTAAGTTGTTAACCCCAGACCCTAGGTTACAAGGGTGTTTAATCTTGAACAACAGAACTGGTGACTCCGCTGGGGAGCCTAGCCTGTTGTGGGTTAGCTATGTAGATCCTTGCCCAATATTTGCTTTGATTCAGTGTGTGGTGTTTTGTCTTGGTTTGGACTTATAGTGGTGTTTGAATACCTTCATAATTTTTGTTTTTTTTGGAAACTTTTACTCCTGTATGCGGGTTATTGTGCTACACAGTTGCATACAGAAGCTTGTGTATGCGGGTTGTGGTATTGGATAGTTGCGTATAGTACGTGGGTTGGTCTTATAGACAGATGTGTACAAGCCTGAGTAGCAAAATTTTTGGGTAGGGTTGCTTGTCCCTGTCCTTTTGTGGATTTTATCTTACTTTGTGGTATTTAGTACTGGCATTTCACTATAGGTTTGATAGCCCAGTTAACCATACTTTGTTCTTTTTGATAAGCCCTTGAGTTTTTGTATTTCTTTTAGCATTTTGAAGTGGATTTTCCTGTTGGGTATAGGTACAAGTGTCGTGTGTCTGAATCAGTGATCAGGGTTCTAGATACCGTATATCCCATGCTATTTCCAAGTAGTTTTGGTTTGTCACTTGCCTTTGATTGATTTCAGTGTTTTTTATTCGTTGTGTCTTCCCAAGCTAAGTGTTTTCCAAGTCTTCCTTAGGTGGTTCATCTTTGGTTCTTATAAGTCTACTATACTTCATTTTGCTTACTTTATATAGTTAGACTATTCGAGCATACTCAAGAATTGTTGCATTTATGTTCATAGTAATCTTTGAGGAATTTAAAAAGTGAAAAGAAAAGCATTGGAAACATTTGCACTTGAATTGCATATGCTAGTTTTACTTCCAGTTTTTAAATAAAATCTCAAAAATTACAAAAATAAGTCTTAGTTTTCTCTTTCCTAGTTGCATT
Source organism: Pseudotsuga menziesii (assembly GCA_001517045.1). Lineage (NCBI taxonomy): Eukaryota > Viridiplantae > Streptophyta > Pinopsida > Pinales > Pinaceae > Pseudotsuga > Pseudotsuga menziesii. The sequence goes on from LPNX011053030.1 coordinate 34,773, forward strand.
TTCATTAGTTCGTATTGACAAAAATAAAAATAAAAAGAAGCTTGTTTTAAGTAGTGGTAATTTGCTTTGGAATTGATTTATACACCTATCTTTTACTTTTCTTATCGAGTCAATAATATCATAGTATTTCACTCCACTTTCCTTCTGAGTAAGAACAACCCTTAAAACAAATGCTATAATTTAAAATTTATTAGTAAATTTTTTTTTATAGGGTCATATATCTACTAGCTTAGGCTAGACTTGTGGGATAGGAAGTGTAAAATCCCCATAAGTACTTAAATTCAGACGTATTGGGCCAATTGATAGGTAAATCCTTCTTTTTATTGATAGTGTCTGGGAAGCTCCTCTCAAATGGGAGTTAAGCATGAGGCTGTGTGGAGGCATTCGACTGAGGAGATAACCCTCTAATTCCTTGTCAAAACATAGACCAAGGTTTTTATGCATATGGGGATTCTATCCTAGACAGAGTTTTGGGCTTTGCTACCCTTCCCATGCGTACAAATCAGGCTTATGACTGTCCCCCCATACTGTTGATATAGTTAAGGTAGCCTCTAGTCTCTTGGACATATAGGGTTTATACACAGGTAAACCGGAAGGTTATTTTTGGTTCACCTTGAACGGGCTTGGAAGGTAACCCTTGTTGAAAGTGTAGTAGGGTGGTGGGTGATTCCTCCACTTATGCCTAAGAACCTCTTCAAGGACACCAAGAAATTGTCTCTCAACTTTCTTCGGGAAAGCATATCTTACACCCTTGTGATTGTTGAGACTTTAGGAAATTTTTTGTAGTGATTGCTCCATGGTTTGTCTATGTTTGAGCCGACCTTAGGGTGTGAAGAGTCAAAATTACAATCGTAGAGTACCAATCTATCAGAAGGTCATGAGGGTTACAAAATATTCCTCTTATCACATTGGAACCTCCACCTCCCCCTCAAAGGCACAGATTGGACACATACGGTTCTTTTGAACTGATAGGAGTTAGTGAAGTTCTAGGTGAACCAGAACTTAGGGAAAAGCGTTTTAATTTAAACGTAGTTGAGATAGAATACTTTCAGGCTGATGAGTTTGTAAGGAATTTTAATTCACCTCTAACTAAATTAAACAATCATGTGATTGTTCAGGTTTGTCCTTTCGATCCACCCATGATTGGTGTCCCTGTGGACAGAATAATGTCTACTGTAGGAGAAAGTTCTTTTACTTCCACCTTAGCCGCTTCGGCTGAAGGGGTACTACCTCCCCCAGTAGGTGCCCCTAGAACAAGTATACCTACTACGCCGTTAACTCCAGCTAGCCGAGTGGTTCAACCACTGGCTCCCATAATTCTAGCAGGTGCTTTTGGTGGTATGGTCACTGGGATTCCTAGTGTACCTAGAGTTCCTACTTCCTTCACACACACTGCCCAGAGTGGTCCTATAGGATCCTTGGATTTTGTCCAAGGATTTCCTTGGAATGGGGGGAACATTCCCCCATCCACTCCATACGCAGGCCCAACACCCTCATATGTAGGGGTCCAATTTGGAAACATTAACCCTTTTGATCAAGGTTTCCAAACTCTGGTTTCATCTTTGTTCACAAGCTCTCCCTTTTCATTTTTTAGCGGAGGGATACCTGCTCCTATATTTCAAACCCCAGTATCGACTGGGGTATAGAAAACCTCTTATATTGCACTACACATAAACAATCCATTGGCTTATTGATGGAATCCATTCCAAAGCAACCCATCCTCTTTGCAACCGGTAGCAGGGGGAAACCCCACCTTCACATATGGGATTATGGGGGCAAGTCCCTCTAATCCCCAAACTGGTACTTTCAGTGCTCTGGTTAGACCCAAGCTTTCGTTCCTGGCAATTTTAAACTTGCCAGATTTTTCAAAACTGATGAATGACCCAGTGAGACATGATCCCTCCTGGACACCTGTCCCTACCAAGTTGCTCTCAGATATCCCAAAATTCGAAGGCAAAGTTGGTGATAATCCTAGAGCTCATGCCACCACTTTCCATTTATGGTGCTCTTCCAACTCACTGAATGAGGATTCAGTTCGGTAGAGGCTGTTCCAAACAACTTTGACAAGTGCTGTAGCAAAATGGTACATTGAATTGCCTTCTGCTATGTTTAGCAGTTTTTGGGACTTGGTTAATGCATTCCTTAGTCATTTCCAGCTTCCTGTCCATTATGATTTCAGGACAAACTTGTTATCTACCTTCTGGTAGACCAAGGCCACTCATATTTCAGATCATATCCAATAGTGGAGAAGACAGAAGAGCCTTATTAAAGCTACTATACCTCCTGAGTTCTTATTAGAATGGTTTCTTAAATCCCTATTGCCTTATATATCTAAGGATGTATCTCCTTCAAGAGTGATGAATAAGGAAGAAGCTATCCTCAGGGCCCAACAACTAGATTTGATATATTCTCAGTTTGGGATCTTATATGATATTATCCCTGAGGCACCAAGGCCAACACACTATGCAGAGAAACCTAAGCCTGGACCCCATGCCGATGGTGTGGTTGGTTCCATGAATTCTCCCACTATAGAATATTTGGCCAAACAACTTTATCAGATTTCCGTCAAACATTCTATGGCGGAGGAAACAAAGGCTGCCCCCTCACCCCAAAATGCAAATGTTTTTGCACAAACCTCTTAGAAGGGAAATCAACATCCTGGTGGGAAAAAGAAGAGAGGAGAAAAGGGTGAAGGAAACCAAAACAAGCAAAAACCCACAAACAATGCTAATGGGAGCAAGAAAGAAAAGAAGAAGGTGAAATTCCCATGTAAGTTGTGCCATGAAGATCACCTTACTCATCTATGTCCCCTTATGGAACAAGCAGAAGCTGTTAAAAGCCCAACAACCGGCTGTCCTGAGGGATCCTTTTCCCCAAGGACAGAATTCAGCTTCAACTTCAAATGTAGCAAGGGGCACTCCAAATGCTCTTGAGCCCAATTATATCAACATGGTTCGATCCAAGACTTTACTATAGACCAGGAACAAGAACTATGAAAAAGAGACCTCGGAGAAGGGTAAGTCAATAGGTGAAACTTCTAATCCTCTCACGATTGAGAAACTTGCCGAAATTATGCCCAAGATACCAAAAGGTGTCTTTAAGAAAACCTTGCATAATCCTAATGCTAGGGCTGCAGCACAATACTCTGTAGCTGAAGACTTAGGCCAGACTCCTATTGCAATGTCAGCTTTAGAGGTGTTACAGAGTTGTCCTAGCCAGCGGGATGCACTCTTGACAGCCTTAGGCAGTATGGACTTATCGAGTCTCATGGTGAAATTTAATTTGTTTGATGTCAAAATTTGCCTACCATATCATGTAGCCTTATTGATAAATGTGATCCATGGTGGAAATACCATTGGAAGGGCAGTTGTCAATGAGGGTGCTTATACATGTGTTATCTCCTTGTCATGTTGGAAAGCTCTTGGATCCCCAGAGCTAGTTCTCTCAAACACCCTATGTTAGCACTGGAATCGAACCAAAGGTTGCAGAAGGCTTGCTCCCAGGTAACAGCAAAACCACTTTGGAAGAGAGAACTGGCCTTCTGCTCTTCCAAGAGGGATCTCTCACCAACTGTTAACAGTGCCAGATATATATACAAATGAAACTATAAATTGCTTGTAAAATTGGTTGAAACAAAACACAACACCATTGGGAGATGGAGTTAAGATATATATAAAAGGAATAATCGGAACTTAATGCAAGAGATTTCAATACAGGGACAAGGTAGCCACTCGATCACAGTCAACTCATAATTGTCTGGTGGAAAGGAGGAACATGAACAGACCATCAACACAGAGGATTGCAAAAAATGAATTCTGTATCAACTTTAGAAGAAGACTTTGGTGAATACTTGAAACAATAGACGGAGGATAGCAAGTATGAATTCCGAGTTGTTATACCCTAAGTCTTAGATATGAAAGAAAACAAAATGGGAGAGATAAACTGGAAAAACATTCACATAAGAAAGGAAATAACAGGCTATAAGTGTGAACAACACATGAATCCTTGTATGAAAACTTCGACTTCGGCTTTGCAATTATATTAAAATTCTCTTGAAAAAACACACACAGCAATATTACAATTGTTTCAACCCTTTCTCCTTCTTCAAGAGGTAAATTTATAGTATTTTGGACTTCCTAAACCGACATTCAGGAATCAAAATTTGTTACAATCAAAAGGACATCCTCTAATAGCCTCTTAGGTGGCACATGAGCTGCGACTTGCACGAAACGGCTAGACAATGAAATGTGAAACATGGGATGGAATAGGCACGAGGGCATCCCATAATCCCATCTGGCAGATGATGACTGTACAAAACTCTGAGATAAGCGACCGTTGGGACGGGCGTGCAACGTAGAGAAAATTTCCTACGTATGATCATTGTCACTTCTACAAGTGCGCTTTGAGTTTCGGTGACCCATATTGTTGGATGACTCTCCATAAATTGGCACCAGGCATGGTCACAGCTATCATGTCATATTCTTGTGCTTTAAGATCCATCGTTTCCAGGTATGAAATATTGGGGACTTTGGAGCATGTGGCTTTAAAGTCAAACACTAACTCGAAATCACTGGCCAATTTGTCGAAAATGACCTTCGCTGACAACGCTTGTTGCATATCTCCAAATTTGCTATGGTCCAATTGGCAGTGCACTAGGCACTCCTGATACTCCTTCTGAAACATTAAAGGACCCTTTTATTTCCAGAAAAATTGGAGCCCTCTACTTACCAGTGGTTTGAATAACTTGACAACTTCTCAGACTTTGTGCTTAGTAACTTCTATTTTAGCCTGTACCATCTTCATCATCCTGTTCTTAGCCACTATCTTTCTGGCTCCAAAGACAACAGTGATCTTGTTTTGAATACCATATCTGCTAGTGCTCCCATCTGACATAGAGCTCAAGAAGGTTATGGCATTCTCCGCAGTTACCAAGGGCCTTTTGTTCACTTCTGCCGATACTATCTAGGCTTCTTTCATAGCAATTTCATGATCTTCAATAATATCTAGGTAGGGCTGGAACTTGTCAGATTCCATGATGATTTGATCCCAGATCAGATGCCTAGCTCCTTGCAAGGCAAGTTTGTCAACTACTTGTTGGCTCAATTTAGCATTTTGTTGAGCCAATTCTTGGCATTTCTCCTCTTCCTTTTCTGTTCCTCGTTCCTCTTTGTCTCTTTCCTTTTCCAGTTCCTCAATCTGTTGTTTTAGTTTAATGAGGTTGGTATCCTTCAATCCCATTTGGGACATTGCTCTGGAGAGGGAGCTAGTATCTATTTCTCTAGCCATACCTGTGGATTGAATTGTATTCTCTGTACTTCCGATTTGAAGCTCATTTTCCTTCATTGCTAATATGGTTTTCAAATCTGCTTGACTATCTTTCAAAAGCTGGATACTTTCTTCCCACTATCTCCCGTTTTCTTCAAGATTCAGTAGCTTAGCCTTGCATTTAGTAAGCTTAGAGTTCAATACCTCTTTTTCCCTTTTGAAGTCAGCCAATTCACCCGCTTGAGCGAGCTGGGTGCTAGGGATTTTTAACTTCTTTTTCAAGGTCTAGATCTCCTTCTCTCTATCATAGAGCAATTTCTGAGCCAAAATCCCTTTTTGCACAGATCCTTCTATTTGCATAGCTTCCTTTTGCAAGATATTGATTTGGGCTTTGAGTGCTTTATTCTCCACTCTCGCCTTTCTTAAAAGATTTGAAGTTTTTTCCTTACTCTCCTCCAGCTTAGACATATGTATGGTATCCTTAAGTAGTCTGGTATTCAGTATATCTTCAGTCTGTTTTTTCAGGTGTATGATGTTAGTAGTGGGAACCTTTGAATGGTTCACGCTGACCTCAAACACCTTGTTCCCCATTTCCAGTGCTAAGCTAAGGGTATCAGTGGCATGATCCCTTACAGTTTTCAGTGCCACATTGGGCTGAGGCAACTGCGAGACTTCACTCTATAGTTTTGTTGTATCCTTGAACGTTTTATCATCCCTCTCTCACTAAGACCTCATCCATTCTTCTTTGGACGCATGCTTACTCAGAGTCTGTCCGTCAAACACAAACTCTTATATTTGTAAGTCGGCTGCCTCAGGCTCTTCCTATCACTCTAATTTTATTAAATTCTTCTTCTTTTCCTGTCCCCTTTTGGCCTGCACCAATTGTTGTCCGGGTTCAACTTTATGGTTCTTGGGCGTGCTGGCAGTGTCCACTTCTTCAGTGTCCATGGGTTCTGGATCCCCTCTTTTTATTGAACTTGTCAAATAGCTGACCAGGGATGAGCATCCCCCTACAATCACAAGTACTGTATCCAACTCTCTTTGGGGAGAAACTACCCCTGGCAACTATGAGCCAATCTCTTGCTTTGCATTGGTATCCATTGGGGCAAGATTAGGGAAATCATCCCAATTCATCGCTTCTCTATGTCCAGGTACCTCAGTGTGCTCAAAAGGATTGCATTTATGAGCTTTCCTTCTTTTTGAAATCACCTAGTGAGGATCATAATTTATCGCTTGTCCTAGGGAAAACTCCATGTCTCTAAGCAAGTTGGAGACTAGGGGAAAAGAAGCCCTGCTTCTAACTATGTATGGTTTTAATTCCCATGGAAAAATAAAAATTGAACTTTTCTTAAAGTTCAAGAAGTGTTCTTCTTTGAGAATGATTTTTTGTGGGATTAATTCCAGGGAGAAAACCCTGGGGGTTAGAAAAGTGGGCAGGACGTAGGGTGGATGTATGAAGACATACAACCTTATGGTCGCTCCAAATTCTATGAGGAACCAGTCCCCTATATTCTTGCTATTTGCTAGTTGTAGCAATTGCCTCATCTCAGGCAACACCCTAGGTAACCTTTCTTGAAAGAAGATTTCATATATTTCGGCCATCAACTGGTTCATGAATTTACAGTAATCCATGGCCATATCAGTAGTGATTTCCAATTCTGGTACTTGTGGGTCCTCCTCATTATAGGCTATGAACATCCTCAGCAAGAAGGACTAGAATCTAAACATTCTAGTGGTGTGGAAGTTCGCTAACTGAGAATGGATCTTCTCAGCCAAGAACTCATCAAATTTAAGGCAAGAAGACTGACTGGATTTCCTAGGCAATTCAGGTTCGGCTAGATAAGTACTTAAGACAAACAAAAGACTCAGCAATGACTCTGGGATGTATGCATCGGTATCTATACCCAGGAACTGACTGGCCAGGGATATGCACCACTAAGTTTCTTCGTTGAATTGGATGAGGTCAATATGGTAAGATAAGTCGACGGGTTCACCATTAGGTTTAGAACAGGCCTTCAAGAAGGTTTCTTTACTCTCATTAGTAGACTCTCTAAAACAATGTACAATGTATTCTTCTCAGTATTCTTGGGATATATGGGTGAATTCATCTAGGATATCCATGGTTTTGCAGATGACAGAAGCTTGAACTGGGAAAAGGATTTTAGACTTAGATTTATTCAAAATAATTCCTTCGATGACAGAGAAATTGTTTGCACACCATTCGATGAATTCAGGGAAATGGGGGGTTTGGTCGACAGAGAAGAAGTGGAAGAACGAGTCAAAAACACCGCAGGTATCTCTACCTCGGTTCTTAAGAGCTTCCAATTTGCCTCTAGCAGTTTCAATAGCTTCTCCCACTAGGATGGTATCAAAAATCTCAGTGTTTTCATCTAACATGCTCTCTTCTATCCTCTACTGCCTCAGGCTCTACATCATCTATCACCCCAACCAATTCTATTTCATCTATTCTCAAATAACACTAAGGGGGTATCAAGGGCTTACCTTGTTCTGTAGCACAGTCTCCTGTTCAGTCCGAGTTGGCGCTCTGGATGTGGTTGGATATTCGAAGGCTTCGAGTTTTCAGAAAGGACAAATATTTGCAACTTTGTGTGGGCCTCTGTATATTTTTTCGCACAACATAACATCCGTACATTTCCCAAATGGTTTACATCGTAGATATTATTCTTCGTGACCTACACCGTAGATATGTGGGGTTCTTTATGCCATGCCCTTCCTTACCTCATGCGTGTGGAGCTCAACCGTCGTTCGAGACTGACTTCCTTCACAATCGTCGATTTGGATGGACCCCACCACTCTTCATAAAGCAAGGTTTTGTTTCCTTCCATGCTACTCCAGATTGCAAAATGAACTATAAACGTTGATCTCACTCCATTCTCATATGCACCATCGATCAAAACGGCCCGTACCCATTTTTTGCAATCCAGAATTGCTACTTTCGTCCTCGCTAGTTTGGGATGTGAAATCGTTCTCAGCTGTGGATCTTCTTGGGTCCCAATCTCGACCGTTGGATGCATCCACTTTTTAAACTAATTCACAAATTTGAAAAATGGCTTGGGTCGGGCATGTTCTCCATATGGAATTGGTTTGACACCGTTGATCTGCCCTCTGATCAACATCAGCATTTGACCATGATTCCCTTTTTATGCCGCCAACGCACCCCATGTTTCCTTCTTAGCCCCATTTCTCTGATCCACAGACTGTTTCGCTACTTTCGACATTCATCACCGAAGTTGATTCCGAAGGCTGGGTGCTATCTTGTGTGTGCCCTCAGCTCCTTCTGCAAATACTATGCTGCCTTCTCAACATTTCTTGATGGGGCTGAAGGACATGAGTATCACTTATGACCAAAATTTAACAGAGTGTTAACAACTAGCTCCACAAGGGATGCTATCTTCCCAGTGAGGTAGTAAAGAACCCCCTCGACTAGTCACCTTATCCATTGAAAACCTCCTATTATTTTATTGCTTGAAAGAAAAACAAAATTTGAAAGAACGGTTACCTCTTCAGATCTTAGAACCTTCTCCACGGGCTTCAAATCTTCTAATTCACCATCCATACTGATCAAAACATAAGACATATTTACACTATGGTACATGGACCTAAGTCCCTTTATTCCATGTAATGCTTCAGGAACCTCCCATTCACAGTGCCTCCCTCATACTGTGACCCATTAGGATACTACAGAATGAAGGTGTTGTCTCCTCTATGTGCCGCAATAAGATATGGGCCCACCCATAAATGGTTGAATTTTCCATGCTTCCCTTTGTCCTCGTGAGGGGAATCCCATTTTAACACCAAGTCATCCACCTAGAAAACATCTTCTTTTACTCTCATGTCAAAGGTATTCTTCTTTTTCTCCTGGTGTATCTGGACTTTATCATAATCCTTGTCCCTTACTTCATTAATCTCAATGATCTGGTTGATCCTTCTTCGAATGGGATTGGGCTCGTCCAACAGATCCCGTAATAACTTCATGACCAAAACGCCTAGAGAGGCAGGAAAAACTACTTCGGCTCCATATACTAACTGAAATGGTGACATGCCAATGGCCCTTTTGGCACTGATTCTGTCAGCCCACAAGGAATATTTCAATTTAGTGTGCCAAGCTTTCTTGTTATCCTCCAACAGTTTCTTAATGATCCTCACCAGGATTTTGTTAGAAGATTTGGCCAATCCATTCCCTTGTGGGTAATAAGTTGTAGAATGATTCAGCCTTATATGGTACTTGTGGCAAAATTTCATCATCTTTCTGGATTTAAATGCAGGGGCATTGTCGGTCACAATCTGCCTCGGGCAGCCGAACCTTGCCAGAATATTGTTTTCTATGAAATCCATTATCACTTCTTCTGTAGCCCGCCTGGTGGGTGTGGCCTCAATCCACTTTGTGAAATAATCAGTGGTAGTAAGAATCCACTTATGCTGCCTGAAGGAGTTTGGATTAATATTGCTGATGAAATATAACCCCCATTGTTGGAAAGGAGCTTCCACAGATATCGGGTTGAGGGGGAGGGATACCACCTTCCTTCTCACCTCAAAACTTTGACATTGGTGTCATTTAGTCATTTTCTTATAGACATCCGAAAACAATGTGGGCTAATAAAATCCTGCTCTCAAAATTTTGTTCGCAATAACTTTCCAGGAATGGTGTCCTCCACAATCTCCTTCATGAAATTCCTTTGCCATATGTTGAGCTTCGTCCTCCAGAAGACAGTTCAGTAGTATCCCCCCAGGGTATTTCCAGTAGAGATATTGTTCTATGATGCAAAATTTGGCATCTTTTAGTTTTATGGATCCAGCCCAAGTTTTTCTTAGCTGAACAGGGGGTTGTAAATTTTGCAATACAAAAACAATGTCAGCATACCAAGGAGACGTAAAGAATTCAGGCTTCACCTACACCTCCGCTTCTTCTTGACTAGACTAACAAGTGAGAAAATTTAGCTGCAGAGAGTCACAATGGGAATCCATCATCATCTTAGCCAATCCTTACTCTTTGATTAACTTTGTGGGCTTCATTTCTATGTCATATTCTAGGAGCACTGCAACCCACTTAGCTCTCTTTCCTTCCGGGTCAAGCTGTGTAAGTATGCTTTTCACTACACTGCAAGGTACATAGGCAATTATGTGGGAATGGAGGATGTAGATTCTGAAATCCTTGAAGGATTTAACCAAGGCATAGGCTTGTTTTTCCATTATACTATATTTCAGTTCCCCATCCCTCAATATCTTACTGAAGAACGCTATAGGCTATTCTTCACCCCAATCATTCTTTTGCAACAACACTGCCGCTACAGTGTGTTCTAAGGCATAAGAGAATACTAAGAAATCCTTTTCAAAATCTAGGCTAATCAAAACAAGAGCTTCTGAAATGGCTTTTTTTATATCTCTGAAAGATTTCTTGGCTCCCACCATCCACTTAATTTCATGATCTTCCCTTAGCATGTAAGTAATGTCCATCAGGATTTTGGCGAAGCTAGGGATGAATCTCCTCAAGAAGTTGACTTGGATGATGAAAGATTGGATTTATTTCTTACTCCTTGTCTCTTCTACTTTCAAAATGCCTTTTACCTTGTCTGGATCGATCTTGATCCCTTCCTTTAAAATAATGTGCCCCAACAACTTTCCTTCTTCCAAGGCGAAGTTCGATTTTCTAGGGTTCAAGGAAATGCCACACTTTCTACATTTAATGAAAACTCTTTCCAGGTGCCTGCTATGATATTTATCCCACCTGGAGTACACAGTAATGTCTTCCATGTATATCACCACAAATTTGTCTTTCTCATCTACAAAAGCAATATCCATGGCATGTTCAAAAGTCGCTCCAACGTTCATTAACCCAAACAACATTTTTGCGTACATGAATGTACCCCAAGGTGTGGTGAAAGTGGTTTTTTCTTGGTCTTCAGGAAACACCTTCACTTGAATGTACCCGAAAAAACCATCCATAGTGGATATCCTCTTTGAGCCTACCAGCCTCTATAGAATCTAGTCCATCTTTGGCAATGGGTAGTTATCTTTCAAAGAAAATTTATTTAAATTCCTGAAATCTACGCATAGCCTTATTTCCACATTCTTTTTCTATACAGGAACCAAATTGGCTACCCATTTTGAAAAAATCAGAGTTACTATTATCTTTACATCAAACAACCTTTTTACTTCTTTTTCAATAATGGGTACTAGCTTCGGATTAATTCTCCTAAGTTTTTTCTTGAATCGTTTTTCTCCGAATTTAATCGAAATAGTATGTTGTATAATGGAAGTGTCATATTCTTTGATATATTCATAAATCCATGCAAACAAATCCGTGTACTTTTTCATTAGGTTTACATACCCTTCTTTTTCTTTAGTGTGCAATTTCTTGGTCAATTTTACAAATTTAGGGTCACCTTCAGTTCCGATATCCACATCTTCGACGACATCCATGGAAGGCTCGACCTTCGGATCCCCAGCTACATCATTTTGGTCAAAAATAGATTCCAAAGGGATCATGCCCCTAGGAATATGATTTCTTTTCAATTAGACTGTATCCCTGCCTCCCAAGGAATCCTTCAGCATTCTCGTCCCGACGGCTTCTTCCCCTTCCTCTTCAATGTCTAGGAAATTTTCGAGGTCAGCACTATCTCCATCAATGTGAGTGTTCACAAAGTCACCAGACATCTCTAGAAATCTTTTGATCTGCATATCGTCTTCAAAAAACTGCCAATATTTAGTGTTATCTGGTATGGAAGGCTTATTTACAATCTCCACTTTGTACTTCCTTTTTTCCACCATGGGAGTTTCAAATTTTCTTGCTGCAGTCGCTAGAGAGTCTGCTATCGCATTCTCGTCTCTGGGAATCACTTGGACCATATGGTCAGTGAATAACTTTTCAAACATATCCCATACCTCATTCCGATAGGCTCTCATTCTTGGATGTTTAGTATAATAGATACCATTCACTTGATTTACTACAAGCTCTGAGTCCCCAAAAATTTGGACCCTTTTTGCTCCTAAATCCTTTAGTGTATGTAGGCCCAGTAACAAGGCTTCATACTCTACTACATTGTTAGAGAATTCAAAGACCAACTTATAAGAGTAGGTTTTGGTATATTTAGTGGGGAAGATTATATACACACTTGCACCAGCACCCTCTTTAGACACCGAGCCGTCGAAATACACCTTCCACAATCCTTCATCCATTTGCTTCCTTTCCACAGCTTCTAGCTTACTGGCCTCTTTTTTATCTTTTAGTGGCACAACAACCTCTGAGTTGCAAGCAGATATATCATTCAAGAAAATAGAGAACCCCAAGTCTGCGTCGACAACATAAACATGATGGATGTCAGGTTGAGTCTAACTGCTCACGACGTAAGGAAACCTCTTCTCACTGTATAACGTTTTGCTTTCATTCCGAACAGGAATTCTTGCGTAAGTCCTATCCATTTGCAAGATTCCTTTTAGCTTCAAATTCCAAGACTATGATAGCAGAATACCAAACATGAGAGGAATGCTGGCCACGATGACGTCCATGACCACAACTTTAGATGGTAACTTATTTAAAGATACCACCATGTGTTTGATTAATCCCAGACATTTTACCCTTTTAGAATCAAAGGAATATAAGTATTTATATGGCCTTGTAATGTCCAACCGTAGGATTTCTACCACTCCCTTTGGTATCAGATTGTGTGAGGCTCCTGAATCCAGCATAGCATTGTGTAACACCATATCATGCATATTCAATCTCATGTAAAGGGGGGGCACCTCCTCGTCGTCGTTGTCCATACTATCAATCTTAGATCCTAGAATAATAGTAGGTTTGTCTTGAGTCAGCTCTAAGATATCAGGGTGAGATTCTACTTGATTTGCAATCATCATTGTTATAGTGTCCCTGTACTCCTAATTCCCCACTAATTCATTGAAAGGAATCAAGAACTTTATCTTGGCTAGCTCGTTTTGGATATTAAACATAGGAGGGGTTTTTCCAAGTTTGACAGGTACCACTGGCTCCAACTCTCTCACATTACTATTCCCCTTTTCCACTTCTCTAGGTGCCATCAACCCTTTTTGTTTTGCATTTCCTTTCCTGGGGCCGGTCTGACTACTAGAAGGCTGGTCTGGGTTTAACCCTCCCTTATGTACAGCAGCATCGCTAGCAGAGTTGCCGCCCTTTTTATGTATAGCGACGTCTCTACTTCTTAACTTGATCTTCCTAACATTGTCTATAGCATACATATGCCCTTTGTGATATTGCTCCAATTCCTTAGTCAGGGTCTTGTCATCCACCTGAGCGAACATATCATGTTCCTCTTCAGTCAAGTATATCTCAAAGTCGAAATCGTCGAAATGATGGATATGATCTTCGATGGATTCAACTTCATCTTCGACAGCCACATAGTTTTCAGGGAAACGGGGTCTGATTGGCTACTCTTCTGGGTTCCTTAGATTCCTCACATCCCTTGGCTTATTTGGTTGGAGCAGGGGAGGTACTTGCCTCCTAAAATTGGGATTCCTTATCTGAGGCTTGTTCTGCTCCCAGTTCGTCAGTTTGGCCTCTACCATTAGCATGTCCATCAACTTTTCCATGGTTTTGAGCATCATCTCAAATTTCATATCAATGGATGAAGAAGCGGAAGTAGAGGGATGTGCCTCTTCTCTACCTTTCCTTCTGTCAATCTCCGCCCTTGGTTTAATTTTCCCACATGCCATCATATTGGCCTCTACTTCCAGGGAATCAGTGAACATGGATGGGAGAGTGTTTGAATTTATTTCTCTCAATAACAGAGCAAAATTATTGTCAAAGGCATCAACATAATGAAGTTTAGCCACCCTGGGTGAAGGTTTGATATCGGCAGGTATCGAGTTGTAGACCTGCATGAATCTACTGGAAAACTCATGAACTGATTCAAAACCTCATTTCTTGATATTGTTGTATTGAGACAAGACCTATAAGGGGATTTGTTTATCATCCCACCTTTCTAGAAATATGGTTTTAAATCCAGTGAAGTTGCGGATAGACCTAGGTGGCAGATCTTTGTACCATTTCTTGGCTTCCCCAGACAAACTCTAAGCGAACAACCACATTTTGACATCTTCATCATCCATGTAACATCCCCGACCCTCCGACCGGCGAAGAGGACGCTACTACATGCCAAAACATTTGGGCATCTAGCCCCATGAACATGTACATTCATAATCATTGTTGAAATGCTGAAATAAAATGCTTGAACTAAAACATGCATACATGATTATTTATCATACACAGCGGAAGAAACATACATTCGTACAAGCATTCACATGTTCATCATGATCATTAACAGTAAATACAATTGCAGAAGTAAAATAGACAAATTTACTTATCTTATAAGGAACCTGTTCCGCAACTAGCTACGTCGCTGCAACGTTCCACCCAACCATAGGCCCGCATGCTCCTTAATCTCTCAAGAACGCTGCCACCCCCAAGCTAGGAATGATTCTCCAAGGAATAAGGAACTAACAGGATTACACATAGCCAAGGTAACAACACCACAAGGGTACACAGTTCAGCCAAGCCAACACGGTTGGGTTTATCAGGCGACAACAGATCAGCCAAGCCAACAGAGTTGGGTTTATCAGGCCATCCAGGAGCTGGGAAAGGCTAATGCTAAGTTGGTGAGCTCACTGAAGAGCTGCATACACCAACACCAGAACCAGCCTAGATTCTAGAACACCCACACACACCCAACACAAGGAAGTCAGTCCCTTCTTTGCAATGCAGTCCCTCAGACCCTGATCTTGCCTCTAGTGCTCTTCAGGGGCCGTGGAGAAGAAATATAGCTCAGTGGATCTGTCCATGTGGTTCTCAACCCACCAGGTTTATCAAGAACCTCAGGCCCTCATTCACCAACCCCAAATAGTCCAGGGACAAATCCACTGCATGCAAGCAGCCCAACAGCTATTCAAGCGTTTACAGGGAAAAACACAGTCACGCCATCATGCAAACAATAGCTAACACACTCACATGAACCCACAACAAACCAATCTTTAATACTATCGCTGTGAGATTTACACAGACTAGAAAAATGGGAAGAGAACAAAACTCCCAATATGTGAGGGATGGAAAAAGGCACCACTAAACAAAATGTGGAAGAGAATTACGGTCATGACCCAGCAATAGAGTAGCGGTCTTTAGCTCATGATTCAACGATGGAAAACGACAGAACATCATGCAGCTTGGCAATGGTGGAAAAGGCACAAAATCTGCATGAATAGAGGAAAGAAAACGATCTGCAGGCCTTCAAATTCATGAGGTCGAACTAGCATGCTCGCCAACCAACAATTGGTCAGGTAGAAAGGGACCGAACCCCCACAATGGAATGTGGAAACATTTTAACTTAGCCTGCATGAGAGGAGAACGAACAGACTCGCGATCTAGTGAGTGGACATACCAACAGATGCGTTGTGGGGAGAGGAGAGCAAGCGTGGGCGTTAGTGGTCTTCTTGCCATCCAATCCCTGCCTTAAATAACAAAAAAAGAAATAACCAAGGTGGTGGTGACACATAGTTTTCCCCCGTGACTCAATGTTCCACATCCCCCCTTTCCTTATCCTTTGGAATCATGCCCCTTCTCAATTTAGTTACTGTGAACATAGCTGGTTGGGTTATTTAATTAAAATGCGTGTTTACATGATGCCACAATTAAATATATGCTGCATGTCCCAACATACCATCAGTGACCATTCCTAATAAAAACACAACATAACCAAATATATGGCGGGGCCTTGGCCTTTAGCTCTGCACCAAGATTATTTACAACATATGTATCCTATGTATTTTAATGCAAGCGGGGTTAAAACCGGGGTATTACAATCCACCTCTTCCAGGTCGATGAATTCATTGAACTTATCCACAGGGTACCTTGCTGAGACATTCCCCTCCCCATCATAGAGTGCGATTCTTTGGGCATAATTAATAGGGAGGTCGTGTAGAACCAGAGGTAGGGCTAATAGGGAAAATCTAGCAGCAGCCATCTGAGTAGGTTGGTTAGGAATAGACAGAGGGTTGGGAAATTGGGTGTTCTGAAATATAGGGGCTATCTCTTCAGATTTTGGTGGGGTTTCTAGGTTCAGCAACAAAGGATCAAGCAAATAGGATTGCAACGTATTAGGGTGTACCCCAGTTTTTCTTAGGTCGGATTCAGACTTAGATTTGGTTAGTAGTCTTTCAGCCCTAACCCCACACTTGGGTTCAACTAAGCTATACAAAGATTGATATGTTGAAGTATCAAACAATGGAGAATCCAATTTCTCTTTATTTCTATTTCTAAGTATTTTTTCTGGATTATCCACACTGAGTAAAGTTTTGGTCTTAGAGTTACCTCTTGTGTGGATCTTTTAGGAAGCGAGGATATATAGCGTGGTACTGGTCGAAGCAGGCGTGAAGTTGCCAGGATGAACATACAACGTTCTCATGAACTCAGAAATTTCTACTTTCCCACAGAAATCCCTTTCTTCCTACTCACCGGTCTCCTCAGTGGAGTCACCTTCCAGAATCTTTCAGCAGAGTCACCAGGGAAAATGATACAACCTTCTTCACATGTATGAATCTCTTCTTGCCCACAGAGACTCTTTATCCTCTGAATCTTTGTCATTCTTCCCAGGGATGATCTTCAATCTCGTCCCTGGCAACGATGCCAGTTTGTTAGCACTGGAATCGAACCAAAAGTTCCAGAAGGCTCGCTCCCAGGTAACAGCAGAACCACTTTCGAAGAGAGAACTGGCCTTCTGCTCTTCCGAGAGGGATCTCTCAGCAAATGTTAACAGTGATAGATATATATACAAATGAAACTATAAATTTCTTGTAAAATTGGTTGAAACAAAACACAACACCATTGGGCGATGGAGTCAAGATATATATAACAGGAATAATCAAAACTTAACGCAAGAGATTTCAACATAGTGGTAAGGTAGACACTCGATCACAGTCAATTCATAATTGTCTGGTGGAAAGGAGGAACATGAACATACCATCAACATAGAGAATTGTAAAAAATGAATTCTGTATCAACTTTAGAAGAAGACTTTGGTGAATACTGAAACAACAGATGGAGCATAGCAAGTATGAATTCCGAGCTGTTATACCCTAAGTATCAGATATGAAAAAAAACAAAACGGGAGAGATAAACTGGAAAAGAATTCACATAAGAAAGGAAATAATAGGCTATAAGTGCAAATGACACATGAATCCCTGTATGAAAATGTCGACTTCGTCTCTACAATTATATTAAAATTCTCTTGAAAAAACACACACAGCAATATTACAATGGTTTCAACCCTTTCTCCTTCTTCAGGAGGTGAATTTATAGTATTTTGGACTTCTGAAATCGACATTCGGGAATCAAAATTTGTTACAATTAGAAGGACATCCTCTAATAGCCTCTTAGGTGGCACATAGGCTATGACTTGTACGAAACAACCAGACAATGAAATGTGAAATGCGAGATTGAATAGGCATGAGGGCATCCCATAATCCCATCTGACGGATGATGACTACACAAAACTTTGAGAGAAGTGACCGTTGGGACGGGCGTGCAACGTAGAGAAAATTTCCCACGTATCATCATTGTCACTTCTACGAGTGCGCTTTGAGTTTGGGTGACCCATATTGTTGGATGACTCGCCATAAATCGGGACCAGGCATGGTCGTAACTATCATGTCGCATGCTTGCGCTTTAAGCTCCATCGTTTCCGAGTATGAAATATTGGGGACTTTGGAGCATGTGGCTTTAAAGTCAAACAATAACTCGAAATCACTGGCCAACTTGTCGAAAATGACCTTCCCTGGCAATGCTTGTTGCATATCTCCAAATTTGTTGTGATCCAATCGGCAGTGCACTAGGCACTCCTGATACTCCTTCTGAGACACTAAAGGACCCTTTTCCTCCCAGAAAAAGGGGAACCCTCTGCTTACCAGTGGTTTGAATAACTTGACGACTTCTCGGACTTTGTGCTCAGTAACTTCTATTTTAGCCTGTACCATCTCCATCATCTTGTGCTTATCCACTATCTTTCTAGCTCCAGAGACAACAGTGATCCTATTTTGAATACCATATCTAATAGCAGACCTGTCTGACATAGAGCTCAGGAAGGTTATAGCATTGTCCATGGTTACCAAGGGCCTTTTGTTCACTTCTGCCAATACTATCTGGTCTTGTTTCTTGGCTTCTTTCATAGCAATTTCATGATCTTCAATAATATCTAGGTAGGGCTAGAACTTGTCAACTTCCATGATGATTTGATCCCAGATCAGATGCCTAGCACCTTGCAAGGCAAGTTTGCCGACCACCTGTTGGCTCAATTTATCATTTTGCTAAGCCAGTTCTTGGCATTTCTCCTCTGCCTTTTCTCTTCCTTATTCCTCTTTTACTCTTTCCTTTTCTAGTTCCTTAATATGTTGTTTTAGTTTAATGAGCTCGATATCCTTTAAGCCTATCTAGGAGATTTCTCTTGAGAGGGAGCTGGTATCTATATCTGTAGCCATACCTGTGGATTGAATTGTATTCTCTGTACTTCCGCTTTGAAGCTCATTTTCCTTCATTGCTAATCTGGTTTTTAGTTCTGCTTCGCTATCTTTCAAAAGATGGATACTTGCTTCCCACTGTCTCCCTTTTTCTTCAAGCTCCAGTATCTTAGCCTTGCAGTCAGTAACCTCAGATTTCAATACCTCTTTTTCCCTTTCGAAGTCAGCCAATTCATCCGCTTGAGTGAGCTAGGTGCCAGGGATTTTTAACTTCTTTTTCAAGGTCTGGATCTCCTTCTCTCTGTCATCGAGCAATTTCTGACCCAAACTACCTTTTTGCATAGATCCTTCTATTTGCATAGCTTCCTTTTGCAAGCTGTTGATTTGGGCTTTGAGTGCTTTATTCTCGACTCTCACCTTTCTTAAAAGATTGGAAGTTTTCACCTTACTCTCCTCCAGCTTGGACATCTATATGGTAGCCTTAAGTAGTCTGGTATTCAGTATATCTCCAGTCTCTTTGTTCAGGTGTATGATGTTAGTAGTGGGAACCTTTGAAAGCTTCACACTAACCATGGAAACCTTGTTTCCCATTTCCAGGGCTAAGCTAAGGGTATCAGTGGCATGATCCCTTACAGTTTTCAGTGCCACATTGGGCTGAGGAAACCACGAGACTTCGCTATATATTTCTGCTGTCTCCTTGAAGGTTTTATCATCCCTCTCTCAGTAAGACCTCAGCCATTCTTCTTTTGATGCATGCTTGCTCGGAGTCTGTCTTTCAAACACATACTCTTGTATTTGCAATTCGGTTGCCTCGGGCTCTTCCTGTCGCTGTACTTTTATCAAATTCTTCTTCTTTGTCTATCCCCTTTTTGCGTGCACCAATTGTTGTCTGGGTTCCACTTTTTATTTCTTGGGCATGCTGGCAGTGTCCACTTCTTTAGTGTCCATGGGCTCCAGATCCCCTCTTTTTATTGAACTTGCTGAATAGATTACCAGCGATGAGCATCCCCCTACAATCACAACTACTATAGCCAACTCTCTTTGGGGAGAAACTACCACTAGCAGCTGTGAGCCAGTGTCCTGCTCTGCGCTGGTATCCATTGGGGAAGGATTAGGGAAATCATCCCAATTCACTGCTGTTCTAAGTCCAGGTACGTCAGTGTGCTCAAAAGGCCTGCATTTGTGAGCTTTCCTTCTTTTGGAAATCACCTGGTGAGGGTCATAATTTATCACTTGTCCCAGGGAAAACTCCATGCCTCTAAGCAAGTTGGCAACCAGGGGAAAAGCATCCCTACTTCTAACTATGTATGGTTTTAATTCCTATGGAAAAATCAAACTTGAACTTTTCTTAAAGTTCAAGAAGTGTTCTTCTTCGACAATGAGTTTTTGCCATATTAATTCCAGGGATAAAACCCTGGGGGTTAGAAAAGCGGGCAGGATGGAGGGTGGATGTATGAAGCCATACAAACTTACGGTCGTTCCAACTTCTATGATGAATCAGTCCCCTATCTTCTTGCTATTTGACAGTTGCAACAATTTCCTCATCTCAGGCAATAGCCTAGGTAACCTTTTCTGAAAGAAGAGTTCATATATTTCAGCCATCAACTGGTTTATGAATTTATAGTAATCCGTGGCCATATCAGCAGTGATTTCCAATTCTGGTACTTGTCGATCCTCCTCATTATAGGCTATGGACATCCTCAGCAAGAAGGACTGGAATCTGAACATTCTAGTGTTGTGGAAGTTCGCTAACTAAGAATGGATTTTCTCGACCAGGAACTCATCAAATTTAAGGCAACAAGACTGACTGAATTTCCCAGGCATATTAGGTTCGGCTGTACAACTACTTAAGATGAAAAAAATACTCAACAATGACTCTGGGATGTATGTGTCAGCATCTAGACCTAGGAACTGACTGACCGTGGATATGCACCACTGAGTTTATTCATTGAATTGGCTGAGGTCAATAGGGTAAGATAGGTCGATGGGTTTACCATTGGGTTTAGAACAAGCGTTCATGAAGGTTTCTTTACTCTCATCTGTAGACTCTCTAAAACAATGTACAATGTCTTCTTCTCTATAGTCTTGGGATATATGGGTGAATTCATCTAGGATATCCAGGGTTTTTCGGATGACAAAATCTTGAACTGGGAAAAGGATTTTAGACTTAGATTTATTCACAATAATGCCTTCGGTGACAGAGAAATTGTCTGCACACCATTCGATGAATTCAAGGCAATGGGGGGTTTGGTCGACAGAGAAGAGGTGGAAGAAAGAGTAAAAGACATAGCAGGTATCTCTACCTCGATTCTTAAGAGCTTCCAATTTTCCTCTGGCAGTTTCAATAGATTCTCCCACCAGGATGGTATCAAAAATATCAGCATTTTCATCTAACAGTGTCTCTTGTCCTCCGAACTACGGCGTCAGGATCTACATCATATCTCACCCCAACCACTTCTATTTCATCCATTCTCAAATAACACTAAGGGGGTATCAAGGGCTTACCTTGTTCTGTAGCACAGTCTCCTATCCTATCCAGACTGTTGCTTTGGATGTGGTTGGATATTCGAAGGCTTTGAGGTTTCAGAAAGTACAAATCTTTGCAACTTTGTGTGGGCCTCTTTATAGTTTTTCAGACAATATAACCTCCACGCACTTCCCAGACGGTTTGCACCGTAGATATGTGGGGTTATTTATGCCATGCCCTTCCTTACCTCATGCATGTGTAGCTCAACCATTGATCGAGACCGACTTCCTTCACAACCGTCGATGGTATCAAAAATATCAGCATTTTCATCTAACAGTGTCTCTTGTCCTCCGAACTATGGCGTCAGGATCTACATCATATCTCACCCCAACCACTTCTATTTCATCCATTCTCAAATAACACTAAGGGGGTATCAAGGGCTTACCTTGTTCTGTAGCACAGTCTCCTATCCTATCCAGACTGTTGCTTTGGATGTGGTTGGATATTCGAAGGCTTTGAGGTTTCAGAAAGTACAAATCTTTGCAACTTTGTGTGGGCCTCTTTATAGTTTTTCAGACAACATAACCTCCACGCACTTCCCAGACGGTTTGCACCGTAGATATGTGGGGTTATTTATGCCATTCCCTTCCTTACCTCATGCATGTGTAGCTCAACCATTGATCGAGACTGACTTCCTTCACAACCGTCGATCCGGACGGACCCCACCACTCTTCCCGAAGCGAGGTTTCGTTTCCTTTTGTGCTACTCCAGATTGTGAAATGAACTATAACCACCAATATCCCTCTGTTCTCATATGCACCGTCGATCAAAATGATCCTTACCATTTTTCGCGATCCATAATTGCTGCTTTCGTCCTCGCTAGTTTGGGATTCGAAATCGTTCTCAGCAGCAGATCTTCTTGGGTCCCAATCTCGATCGTTGGATGCATCCACTCTTTAAACTAATTCGCAAATATGAAAAATGGCTTGGGTCAGGCATGTTCACTTTGTGAAATTGGTTTGACGCCATTGATCCTCCCTCTAATCAACATCATTCTTTGATCATGATTCCATTTTTATGACTCTAGCGTGCCCCATGTTTCCTTCTTAGCCCCATTTCTCCGATCCACAGACCATTTCGCTGCTTTCGGCATTCATCACTGAAGTTGATTCTGAAGGCTGGGTGCTATCTTATGTGTAACCTTAGCTCCTTCTATGAATACTATGCTACCTTCTCAAAATTTCTCAATGGGGCTGAAGGACGCGAATATCACTTATTCCCAAAATTTAACAGAGTGTTAACACCCTACTTACTTCTTTTGACGGAAGGTCATTCCATCCACAAGGTATCCTACCGGCTTTTGAAATGAAGTTGGCAGGGAAAGTGGTGTCTGTTGAGGTAGAGGTGATTGATGCACCTTTGGATTATAAATTGCTCTTGGGGAGAAGTTGGACTTATGCCATGTCTTCTATTGCCTCGACTATCTTTCGGGTGGTAGTGTTTCCACACAAAGGGAAGTTGGTTACTATTGACCAACTCAGTTTTACTCGAAAAGGCCACATGGAAACTAATGAGTCCACCATACCATTGGTTGATCAGGTTAGACCTGCTTTAGAAAGCTTAGGGGCTGGAATGTACTCATCATTGGTGGACACATTTGATCTTCTAGCTCTGATTAATTATACGGGTTCTACTAGTGTGGGGAAGTCCATAGCTACGGTTGTTGATAGGACTGATCCTTTAGTTATCCCTTCCCATCATGAACCTGAAGTGCCCTTATTGGTAGTGGAAGTGGCTTATCAAGCTATCATCCATACCACTATTGATCCCATTTCGGTCCTTCTCACAGTCTCAGAGGAACTGGAAGAAGCCTATTTGCCTGCTTGGGCAGAGAACTCTTCACATTCTAGAGATTGCTTAGATATGGTTTTACCTTTGGATGAAGCCATTCTGGAAGCTATGTGTGGACGAGATAAGATCTGCAAATATCTTCACCATTGATTCTATTTTCTTCCAGAGTTAAGTAGAATAGAGAACCAGGATTTCCATATGAGACTAGAAGACGATGTTGATATGCCTATTAACCCCTTACCAAGGGAAGGAATGTTTGTTGAGGGTAACATGGCAAATATTTTTTCTACTATCCCTATCAACATCTCTGTAAATCCAAACATTGTGGAAAATGTACATATCAGCGCGAACTGCTCTCCGAAGGAGATTGCGATCTATATGACGTTGTGTAAGGAATTCCGTGACATTTTTTCCTGGTCATATAAGTAGATGCCAGGCATTGATCCATCAATAGTCGAGAAAAAAATATGAACTTACCCTGACGCTAAACCTATTTGGAAAAAGTTGAGACCTGTTATCCCGTGTAAAGCGGCGACAGTGAAGGCTGAAGTTGAGAAACTGCTGAAAGCCAGTTTCATTTATCCCATAGCTTTGACAGAATGGGTATCCAACCCTGTTCCTGTTGAAAAAAATCAAGGGACCATATGCGTGTGTACTGACTTTTGAGATTTGAACAAAGCATGTCTTAAGGACAACTATCCCATGCCATTTATAGATCAAATTATTGATGCTTGCGTGGGAAGTGAAGTTTTTTCGTTTATGGATGGTTTCTCTGGATATAATCAAATCCAAATGAAACTGGAAGACCAACATAAAATAGCTTTCATTTGTCCTTGGGGTACCTTCGCGTACAACAAAATGCCCTTTGGATTGAAAAATGCTGGGGCAACCTTTCAGCGGGCAATGAATTTTTCCTTTAATGATATTAAAGCCATTGTCGAACCCTACCTTGATGATTTTATAGCACATTCTCATAAGAGGATCAATCACCCAGATCACTTGCGCTTTATTTTTGAACAATGCAGATACTATAAAATTTACTTAAATCCCCATAAGTGCATTTTCTGTGTCGAGTCAGGGAGACTGCTTGGATTCATTGTTTCTAGCAAACGCATTCAGGTGGATCCTTTGAAAGTTGATTCCATTGTAAATCTATCTCCTCCTCATTCTATCAGGAAGATTTAGAGCCTATACGGGAAGTCCAATTTCCTTCGACGTTTTATTGTAAATTATGCCAAGATTACTAAAGGTTTCACGCACATGTTAAAACAGGACACCCCATTTGTATGGGATGAAATTGCACAACTCGTATTCGAGGCATTAAAAAGAGCTTTGTTGTTGGCACCATTATTGCGTTCGCTAGATTACTCTAGGGAATTTATATTGTATCTGGCCACATCTGAGTTGACCATAGGGGTAATCCTAGTCCAGGAGGACGATAATCTCCAAGAGCATGTCATCTACTATCTCAGTCGTGCTTTAGTCGGGCCTGAACTTAGGTATTTCCACTTCGAGGAGTTGGCCTTAGCAGCTGTATATGTTGTTTAGAGGTTACGTCACTACATCTTACTGAGGACCATGGTAGTAGTAGCAGATGTTAATCCTTTTCAATATGTTTTGTCTTGATGGATAGTTGGAGGCAAATTCAACAAATGGATAGTCATTCTCCAAGATTTTGACTTGGATTTTCAATCCGTCAAATCCACCAAATCCTTAGTTTTTGTTGAGCTCATTGCAAAATTTCCAGTAGAAGAAGATGTAGTCATTGAAGAAGACTCATTCCCAGATGAGCATATCTTTTTGATTTCCACCTTTGACCCCTGGTACGGAGATATACTTATCTATCTCCAAACTTTCAAGTACCCTGCAGCCTTCTTGCGAAAAGAATGACATAAACTACGCCTACATGCCAAGAACTACCTCATTATTGGAGATAATTTATATCATAGAGGGGTAGATTCCATTTTGCATCGATGTCTTACCCATGAGGAAGCCGAGATTGTCATAAATGATGCCCATAGTGGAGCATGTGGGGGTCATTTATCTGGGTTAGTAACGGCCCAGAAGATATTATGTGATGGTTATTTCTGGTCCATGATCTTTAAAGATTGTGTGGAATCCGTGAAGTGATGTCATCCTTGTCAGCTTTACACTAGAAAGATGCAGTCGCATCTCACTTCGTTATTTCTCGTCATCTCAGTGGGGCCCTTCATGAAGTGGGGGATAAATTACATGATGTGCAACCTAGTCTTGGCTAGGAAGCACAAATATATCATTGTCACTATAGATTATTTTATGAAATGGGCAGAGGCAATTCCCACCTTTAAAGCTGACGGGGAAATTGCAGCTTTTTTTGTTTTCAATGAAATTATCGCACGATTCGGTATCCCTAAGGTGATTTTCACTGACCATGGAAGTCATTTCCAAAATAGCATGATGACTGAATTGACCACTATTCTAGGGTTTAGACAAGAACATTCATCTTCGTTCTATCCTCAAGAAAACGGTCAAGTCGAGGTTGTTAATAAAACTTTGAAAACTATCCTCAAACATACTATTAATGCGGGCCATTCCAACTGGCACATCATGTTGTATCCTGCACTTTGGGCATATTGAACCAATGTGAAAAATACTACAGGTTTTTCTCCTTTCCAACTCGTCCATGGAGTGGAAGCGGTTATCCCGGTTGAATGTGAAATCCCATCCTTAAGAATTGCTATTCATGTGTTACCTGATACGACTGAGATGGAAGAACATTTATTACATTTAGAACATCTATATGAACAGCATAGAGATGCATTGACAGGAAACAAAGCTCATAAAAATAGGGTAAAAATCCAATACGATAAGTCGGTCAAGCCTCGAATTTTCTCTGAAGGGGAGCTTGTTTTGCTCTGGGATCAAGACAAAGAACCCCTAGGGGCAAGAAAGTTTAGGTCTATGTGCTTGGGACCTTATTTTATGTCAAAGGTGTTAAAGAAAGGCGCATATGATATGATTGATTTCAAAGGGAATAAGTTTCCTAAGACTAGAAATGGGCTCTACCTGAAAAGGTACTATGCTTAGGCTTAACATTTTTTCTTGTATTTTATTGTATGTATTTTATGTACAATAGTTTGTTGGTTTTTGTTTTTTATACCATTTGTTGGTTGTTACAGATATTTTTCGAGTGGTTCGTAGGTTTCACTGATGGCACTAATCACCACACTTGTAATTTGGATTCAGTTGCATGGGTCATTTATTCACCCTCAGGACAGTTAGTTTCCTCAAGAGGCACTTGCTTAGGTCCTGCTATCAATAATGTTGCTGAATACAGGGTTGTCATTGAGATTTTATGGGATGCTTTGTCACATGGTATCACTTAGCTGGAAGTCCGTTTGGACTCTCAACTGGTGGTTTCCCAGCTCAATTGGGCTTATCAGGTGCGGAACCCTATTCTATTACGTCAGTTTATGCAAGTTAGGTTATTGGAAAGAAATTTTGAGTTCATCGTATTCAATCATATTCCAAGAAATCAAAATTCATTAACTGATGCATATGCTAATTATATATTGTATTGGAATTTAACACATTTTGCATAATAAATATATACAGCAGACACATAAAAACATTTGTAAATAAACCGGTAATATAT
>LPNX011053030.1:61781-87589 GCA_001517045.1 Pseudotsuga menziesii
AAAATTCTCCTAAGTCTAAGCTTGACCATCCTGGTCCCCCCAATCACCCTGTTCTCCGGCTTCTTCAGCCTCCTCGGCTTCAACAGCCTCAATAACTTCTATATACACAAGTACTGCTCTGGCTACCCACCTGAGAAGGCATATCCAGATAGGTGGTACGCCAACCACTAGTTCCTACATGATGGTAGGGATGTGATCAATCCGTAAGGTAGGTACTTTCTGGGTAAGCCTGACTAGCTTCCCCTCAAGAACCCTAATCAAAATTGGTCCTCTCCTAGAACATGACACACATACATGTGTGGATGCCCAGCAGGGAGGACTGGTCCAATATCTGCATTTTGACATTTTAAAAAGGATTAGAACTCTTTTACATATGTACATATATTTATAATTAAAATTCATAAAATTTTAGAATTTTGAAAATAAAAATACCTGACTCTCCCCATGCTTTTCCAGGAGGGAGGACAAGGTTTATATCACCACGGAAATCTAACCCAGCATATGGAAACTACTCCAAGGCTAGCAACTGTTGGTCCCACCAAAATTCTAAGTCATCGTCATAGACACTCTGGACCAAGCCACCACCTCCCTGGTGGAGGAAGATATCTCCCCACCTACTCAGCTTAGGCTGACAGGGAGAACGAACTGGTAATGGTACTGCAGGACTCAAACCTAGCACTCTCTCAAAGAAAAAGGCTACGAACATGCTGGAATAACCAAAATTATTTCGCCTACCTCTTTTGCAGTCAGAGAGCTGTTTCCTCATTATCGCGATCACTCCTGAACACCAATCATATTGGGCTCCCTGCATATAGTCCACTGCTAGTCTCATTTGGTTTCGAGTTGCAAGGTGAAGTGATGATGACCCTACAACCCTCACTATAGTGCTCACCAATACCTGTAAAGGAAAGTTACAAATGTGAACAATAGGGATGCAGCTACCCCTCATTTGAGTGCCTGGCTCATAGTATATGTCTATATAGTTCTGTACACTTAGAAGGTCACCGCCTCTACTGGTACCTTCCAAGTTCACCGAAGCTCCCCGTCATGATAAACCAGAAATGAAATAGACATCTTCCGATGTCACCTCTAGAAACTCACCTTAAAGATCAAACATGCCTAGTTCAGGATCCCAATAATTTATCAAGAACTCTAAAAGGTGGACATTCGACCACATAGGTGAGGCACATAAAAATTTCAATAACCCACTTTGACGTAAAACATTCATTGTGGGGGCATATTGTAGAGCTTCTTGGTCCATGTCTTCATGTTCCCTCTCCCTCTAGTCAAGCGCCATCTTTCAATCTAATAACCAAAAATTTTACAACCATTAGATTCATATAAAGAATTGAATTTTTGACCCTCTATATGCTTTTTTCTACCTCGCGCAGTGTACGCGACTATCCTTTGGGCAAGTCGTGTACTGTACGTGACTTTCCTTCAGGAAACCCGCGTACAGAATGCGTCTACGCAACTTTTAACATACCATACCCACGTACACAGCATTCATGCTTTAAGGGCGCTTGAAAACATGAATTTGGGCTCAAAATTGAAAATTGTTTGGATCAAATGAAAGAGCATAGAGTGTAGTTTTACTTGACACCTACGGTTTTGGGAATGGTCCACCGAATCGTCCACACGGAGCAATCAAAGGTAGAGGTAAAACTTGTCCTTTTATGGATAAAAATCAAATGGTGAGTTTTTTATTAATATTATGAACTATTTATAGAAAATTTATTTTAAATATGGGTTTTTTTCCCTATAGTTCATATTTTTAAACTAATGCCATATCTTTTTCTTCTATGTGACAGGTTTATGGTCATTTTAAGTTGTTTTTTTCCTCATATAGGATGTTTTTTTTGGGTTATTTCACATGCATTTTGCATTTATACCTAATACATCTTAATACTAGCATTAACACTTCGACCACAAACTATCATTAGAGGAAATTTAAACTCAAAATGGGCCTCCTAAAATGAACTAATAAAATAATAGTTAAAATAATAAAATAATATTTATTAATTTTGGAGGAAGAAAAGAAAAAAACTACTTTTTTGTTTGTATTTTTGACATATCTCCTCGTGTTTTTACTCAAATTTCGATCGGGAGAGCTCGTTGGATGCGGAATTAAATTATGCATCCAACGAGTACCCACTCGACATACTTTTGACAGACCCCACTACCCCAAAAATAAGAAATACTTGAAAAAACAAAATGATGACATCATCATTCCATTTTTTCAGGTATTTCTTGTTTTTGGGGTAGCGAGGTCCATCAAAAGTATGCCGAGTGGGTACTTGTTGGATGCAGAATTTAATTACGCATCCAACGAGCTCTCCCGATTGAAATTTGAGTAAAAACACGGGGAGATATGTCAAAAATACAAACAAAAAAAGTAGTTTTTTTTATGATACCTATCCCCAAATTTATATTAAAAAAGTGTTTAAGACCTATACTGTATTTCAAATTTAAAGCAATTTCATTGGCTAACACATGATGACATGGAATTTGAATAAAAGTTAAAAGGCCCATTTTGAGTTGAAATTTCCTCTAATGGGTATCCTTAACCATTAGTTCCTTTTTTTTACCATTGTTCTTCCGTGTATAGGAATTTCCTCCCATGAGTATCCTCATTTAGAACCTACTTATTGTCTTTCGATACTCAGGATGCAACGATCATAGGTTTAGGGGAGTATTTTTAGCTATTTTTCACGTCAAATTGAGCCTCATTTTGGTCTCTTTTTACAAGATATCCCTATATAGAACTCCCTGCCCTTATGGAGTTTCTTTGGGCCTAGGTCTAACTTCTCAAAACAGACTTGAAAACCAAGTAAAATTGTCCATTCAAGCTCATTAAGAATATGTGAATGGGCATCCACATTGGTGGTAGGTTATCTCTTTCTCAGACCATGTGGAATAATACGAGAAAGGATCACTCTCTTTTCTACTGAATTGAGAAGAGTATTCTCAGGTACATGTTTATCATTTTTTCGGACCTGCAAGACTAAATTTACGGAAAAGGAACACCTGATAAGAGCTCAGTTTTCTCTTTTTCGTGCTCTAGAGCTAAACATGAAAAGATTTCGAGTGTACTTTATCTCTTTGTCATGCTCGTTAAACACCAAGAACAAAGCATCGGTTTTATTGTTGTAAGCCCCATTTCTCGTACTCAAATGGATCTTTCTGAGTGATCTTGATTTCCTTTACACTCGTAAAACTCAAACTATATGCTGCTCTCGAAGGAGCATTGGGTAGGTGGTAATTTAACCTTTTTCGGACCTCCCTGACTAAGTATGAAAAAGGGTCATCTTTTCTTCTAAGGAAGTTAAGAGAGTTCTTTTGTTGTATGTTTTATACTTTTTCAGCCTCAAGAGACTAGATTGGATGAAAAAGGACCCCCTTGGAGTCTTCTTCGGAGTTTTCAGACTCTCTAAACATAAAAACACCAATTGAGCATGTACTAGTTTAGGCTCATAAAATCCATGAATCAGTGACACTATCAAGAATTATTCCCTCTTCTCTTCAAGCTTGTCAAGAAATGAAGAGAGCCTCGAGTTGACTTCTTGGACTCATTAAAATTTAACAGGGAAGGTAAAGAAGAATTTTTCTTTTGGTTCTCAGTCAGTGGTAGCATGTCCTCCTTGAACATAGCACTCTCTGTATTTTCCAATACTCATGTCTTAGTGTTCACTTTCAGTTTAGCTATTACTTTGAGTTTCTTACTCCTCCTCTTATCAGTTCTACCTGGGGAATCTGATCATGTCTCCTACATGGAAGATAAGTGTAGTTGTACTATCTGTAAAGTTAAAAGCTACCTTGGGTCATCTTTGTGTCGTGCTCACTGTTCAAGGATTTAACCCTATATCTGATCTATATCTTGATTCCATCATTGTTTTGTCTGTTATTACTTGTGTCTCCCTTCCTTTACCCAGTTGCTAGTCACTCTTGTGATCCATTGGAGGATTTATTGCCTTCCTCATCATAGTATGGTTCTACATCAGCACTTCCTCATGATGAATACCTAGAGTTTTGACAATCATACCTTAAGATTCATTTTCATTTTTGTGAATTCCTTTGCTTCAGTTGTCGATTATCACCTATTGGTCGACAATTTGTTGAATTCTATCCATGTTCAACTTCAATAACATCTATTCACATGGCTTGGATTGTACTAGTTCTTTGGGATTCTTGACGAATACCTTAGTTTCATATCTATGGACCAAGTTGCGTAATATTATGTTGTGGTCATTTACACAACTTCCAGATCTTTGAAGACTCATCATTATTGTATATTGTGGCTTTGATCCACCTTTGTAATATATGTGGTCTTGTACCCGTACTATATGATGTACTCAAATATTTTAACGGAGCTAGTGTTCTAGTATATTGAACATAGCATCCTCATATATGACTTTGTATATGACATTATTATGTATTTTTTTCAAGTACTACCTCTACTCCATTGGACTTCTGAGTTCTCCAAGATAAACATTATAATGTATTTCGGCCATCATTTCCCTCAGACCTCACACACTAGGGGGCATCTGTTATCGACCCAAATGGCACTTCTCCGTCTGAGTGCCGACATTCCTTATGTTGGTACACAAAAGGAAATATTATGATTGAAGTTTTCCAAAACACTATAGATGGGAATGACATGAGATGCATTTACCCTTGAAATAGCTTTCCATATTATTTTTCTAAGTGTTGAATGGCGTACATGACTATCCTCATTGAAACTCGTGTACATACGTGACTATTCCCATTGACAACTTGTGTATTTTACGCGACTATCGCCATTGCAACCCGCGTACATCAGCATAAGTGGGTTTCCTTTAAGAAACTCACGTGTCATACGTGGGTTGCCTATATTAATAGTTGCATACATCTTGATTCGACATTAAAAAATATAAATCATGATTAATGGAGATTAGTTGGGCCTTAATCATTAACCATCCCAACTGTTTCAACCTCCTCAACCTTTGAAACCACTCTATTTCCCAAAGTATAAATAGAGGCCTTGGGGATGGCATTAATCAATCAAGTTTGGAGAGCAAAGTTATGCTGGTGGTATATCTTCAGAAGTCTTGGAGCAGCAGAACTTAGAGTCCTTTGGTTGTAGAGGAGTCCTTGTCTCAGAAACTGGGTTCTACTCTTATCTCATTCACTGAATGTTAATAAAGAGAATTCTTCTTCCAACATTGTGTTGAGTCTCTTTCATGTATTATGGTTGATGAATATATTTTATTATGCACTAGATATATTGTTTATATAACCTCTCATATATACATGTATAAGATTGTACTCGAAGAATTTACTCTTTGCAGGTGAAGGAGGTGCATCCCTGTAAGCTTTGGAGAGAAGCAGAGCAGAAGAAGATCAAGCTTGGATGAACCATCGGTAATCAAGTGAGTTAAGCATTTCTTCCTATTTCCTTTCTATACTCTATTAAATCTAATTGTTTGCAAGGTTAGTAGTAAGTTGTTAACCCCAGACCCTAGGTTACAAGGGTGTTTAATCCTGAACAACACAGCTCAACCAGAAATCATCAAGGTAAGTCCAATTGGAGTAAAGAAAGGTAAGAAAAGATGCTACATTCCTCTTGATTAATCACCATTGACCTCGTATATAAGGAATGTGAGGTGCCATAGCCTCATGTACTTATTTTGCTTGTTATTGTCCAACCTCTCAAGGATGGAGTTGATTTGAAATATCTGATGATCTCAGTTTCCTACTTGTGAGGAGGTCTGGATATTCACACTTTATGTTTTGTTTTGCTTATGTGATTCGAACATGTACATTGTAGACCTACATGGTTAGTAAATGATTAGGCAGTCCCTCAGAATTTTGGGCTATTGTAGAGGCTAGATGCTTGAACAACTAAAGGACAAAAAAGCCAAATATGTTGTGCATTCATGTAGCTCTGGTTATTTTGGGATCAACTGTATACATGGGAACTACAAGCAGCTTTATAACATGCTCTTTTTCTGAAATAACAAGTCATTTTTCATCAAAAAAGATATATAACATGCATGACAGAGAATAAAGAGTGAAACTTACAAGCCAAAATGTCATGTAAGTTTGGCTTATAAGTTTCACTCTTCTTCATCACCAATGAGAGTTTTGGTATATTCTATTAACATAATTAGGAGCTTTAAGATCCTTTAGTTGCATATCAGGGAATATATCACTTGCCAATAATGGAAAACATTACTCTCTTATAGTAATGGAAAATGACACATTACCCTCTGTCCTTAATTTTTAGCATATAAATACCTTGCTATGATTAACACAATTTTGTATCTTACCAAGGGATAACAATTCCTCTTGAAAAGGTTTAGAACCAGAATGACAAGATGCAATTGTGTCTATTATCACTCCAGGAAACTCCTCTAGGTTGCAACTCGAGGATGCCTGGTAACTTAAATATTTTTATGGTTTTCTAAGTGGATCAAGTCAGGTGACCTATAAACCTCACAGTCTCAATACATTCATCAAACTCAATCAGGGATAAGGCTTCTAATTACCACTGTTCAAAGGTTGACAATATGGTGCGGAGATGGAGAACTTATCATGTTGAAAGATTCATACATGAAACATATATATCTAAATGGCTAATCATGACAAGGAAAGAACTTATAATTCAAATCACATCAATGTACCAATAGGGCGATAGCTAGAGGAAATCAATTAATCTGAATAAAACCTGCATAACACATTCAAGCATAAGCACAGATATGACAAAAAATGGAAGCTAAACATATGACAACAAAAGAGCTTATATTAGGTCATGAGAAATATGAGAAGCTTGACAATAGTATTGGTATACAAGTCCTCAAAGTTGAACCCTTTCAATAAAATAAGTCTTAGGATTTATGGCCTTTACAAAAATACTCAGATCCTGAAAACTTGGATCTGATTTAACAAAAATAAACAAAATAATTGTTTTTTGCAAAATTAGGTTAAAAAACCCTAATTAACTACTAGTCTAACTAACTGTAGAATTTGTTCACTGTATGAACCTTCTCATAACTAAAGTCACTGCTGGAAATCACTGCCACTGGTCCTCTGCTAGTTAAGTCATTGTTTTACTTTTATAGCGAAGTGTGAGTGGCCCTTTCTCCCTTTATGTCATAGAAAAACTAAAGCATACCTTCCATGATTTTTTCTTCAGTGTCTTTCATGTTTATACTTTGTTCCTGAGCCATCCATGTTCACCCAAAACTAGTCATGAGATTCAAAACTTAATATTGTGCCTCTGTCTGCTTTCGGTGGTTAAGAGGCCAAAATATCGAAACCGTTAGCTACCGAAAGCGGGGCTTTCAGTGGCTAATGAACTGCCTTAGCGTCCGCCTAAGCCACCAAAAGCATTATTCTTAAAAAATTCTTAGGCCACCTCCAAAACTATTCTGTCAAGTTTTTCTGCTCAGCTTTCTTCTTCAGCAGGCTTTGTATTAGGAGGGCTAACAACATCCTGGTTGGATTCTAGAGGCTAAAGGCTAATTGCAGCTTCAGCTAGGGTTTCCAATGTGAGGTGGCTACTAGGGTTTAGCTTGGCCTCCTTCGTCTACAGTTTCTGAAGACTAATCATCATATACAATTTTGTATTGTCTTTTAGGTACCTTGTATTCAGTCTCTTTAAGAAAATATACCTTTCTCTCTGCTCTAGGTAAGATTTATGCAGCATGTTGTTCCTACTAGTCAATGTAGTATTATTCCTGTTTACCTCTCTGACCAAAAGTTCCAATTTCTTCAACCATAGCATAAACAAAGACCTTCAATTTGTTAGTCATCTTTAAATCTTTCATTACATGACTCGAATTATTCATACTATCAAAATAAATTTATTTTGGGAGATAACATATGGCTCCGACTTGGGGATGGGAACCTCCCTATGAGGTCCTAAGAACCCCAGACTAAAATTCCTTTCCTTGAAGACAACTAAAAACTTAACACTATCATTTACTGTTCTATTGGGCATGGAGTTTATTCTGTAAGAAAAAACAACCTACTAACTACTAATTTACAATAACAAGGCCTCAAAGCCTTAAATAAAGTAAAGTTTCAGAAAACGCCCATTCACTGGGCCATCAAACACCTCTTCCCCTTCTAGATTCTGCAATTTGAAGGTGTTATTCTTCTATACTTGAGCTATCACAAAAGGGCCAATCCATAAAGAGTTAAACTTTCCATGTTTACCCTTGTCTTGCCTGACAGCATCCCACTTGAGGACCCAATCTCCAACTTGAAAGTTGTCTACTTTTTCTCTTTTGTCAAACATGACCTTTATCTTCTGTTGATGGGCTTCTGATTTTCCTATCACTTGTTCCCTAACTTACTACAACTCCACCAAATCCATCCTCCTCCTCACCATATCATTTGGTTCATCTTCCTCTTCCTGAAATAATTTTGCCACTGGCAGAATGAGTTGAATAGGAAAAATGGCCTCAGTACCATAAACTAATTTGAATGGAAAAGTCTTGATAGATCTTTTGTATGTTACCCTATCAGCCCATAAAGAAAATTTAAGCTTAGAATCCCAGTTTTTCTGATTTGTCTCAAACAGTTTTCTGATGATCCTGACTAGGATTTTGTTGGATGAATTAGCCAGGACATTTCCTTGAGGATAATAGGATGTGGAATGCATTAGCTAATGCCCATTGACTCACACATTTTCACCAATGCCCCGACTTTGAAAATTGGTGCATTATCAGTCACTAACCTTACTAGGCAGCCAAACCTGCTAAAGATATTCTCATATTAAAACTTCATGATGACCTGATGAGTGGCATTCCTGGTGGGTACCTCCTCTATCCATTTGGTAAATTAGTCTGTGGCTACTAGGATCCATTTATACTACCCACTGGAATATGGATTTATTTCACCTATGAAATCCAGACCCCATTGCTGGAAAGGCCCACTCACTATAACAGGCCTAAGGGCTAAGGATTTGAGCTGTTGCTTCCCTATAAATCTTTAGCACTGGTCACAGGCCCTTACAAAAGTAAATACATCAGTAAAAAGGACTGGAAAATAGTACCCTACCCTTAGGATCTTGTGGGCTGTGGTCTTACAATAATGATAGCCCCCACATGTTCTAGAATGAAAGTGATGCATGACCTGATCTGATTCTTCTTTATCTAGACATCCCAACAAAATTCCAGATAGATCTTTCTAGTACAACAATTTATCAACTATGCAAAATTTAACAGATTTTAATTTAAGAGCTCGTGCTTGATTAGGAGTGAGACTAGGAGGAACTTCTAATTTCTACAGAAAATGAATAATACCTGAGTACCACTCACATGAAGACAAGTTTTCAGCCATTGGTTGAATGTCACTCTGATATTGAACTCCCTCTGCTGCTACTACAGTTTTCAATTTTGCTGAATTGAAACAAGTGAAGTTTATCCCCATTAGTTCACAATTTTCTTTAGCAATGAGTTTGGCCAGACCTAGTCCTTTTACTAGCTTAGTGGGCTTCACCTCTATATCAAACACAATGAGCTTGGCAATCCACTTAGCTCTCCTTCCATCAATGTCAGGCTGAGTCAAAACATTCTTTACAGTAGCTGAAGGGACATATGCAAGAAATTTTGCATGGAGAATGTCAATCCTAAAGGTCTTCAATGATTTGATGAGAGCATAAGCCTGTTTCTCAATTGGATCATACTTCAGCTCAACATCTCTCATGTTTTTGCTAAAGAATCCAATTGGATGATAAGGACCTTCATCATCTTTTTGTAACAGCACAACTTCCACTGTGTCATATGATGCAAAGGAGAAAATATAAAAACTCTTGGTATAGTTCAGACTAATCAGGGTTGGGGCCTCCATGATAGCCTTCTTGATGTCTTCGAAAGAGCTTCTTGCCTGGTCAGTCCATTTTATTCCTGCATCCTTTTTTAGTATGGTTGTTATGTCCTTTACCAGCTTAGAGAAATTAGGGATGAACCTCTTGACAAAGTTTATCTTACCCAAAAAGGACTGAATATCCCTTTTTGACCTCAGTATGGACAACTTCTGGATTGCTTCCACTCTTATTAGATCAATCTTTACACCTTCAACTGAGACTATGTGACCTAGGAGTTTCCCCTCACTGAGTGCAAACTGGGACTTTTTAGGATTGAGTGATATTCCAAACCTCCCGCACTTTAGAAATACCCTCCTCAAATGCTATAAATGATCATGATGGCTGTGAGAGTAAACAGTTAGGTCATCCAAGTATATAAGCACAAATTTATCTTTCAACCCTACAAAATCTAGGTCCATGGCTCTCTGAAAAGTAGCCTCAACATACATGAAAGTGCCCCAGGGGGTGGTAAAGGTAGACTTCTCTTGGTCATTAGGGTGCACAACAACTTGGTTGTATCCAGAGAAGCCATCCAAGAATGACATGACACTAGCCCCTGAGACTTTTTGCATAAGGTGTTCCGTCTTGGGAAGTGGATAGTTGTCTTTTTTGGAACATTTATTTAGGTTTCTAAAATACACACACAACCTGATTTCCCCATTCTTCTTCCTTAGCACCACTAGGTTTGCAATCCACTTGGAATACCTGAGGGGGATTATGATTTTGGCTTTGAGGAGCTTATGGGTTTCTTTTTCAATTACAGGTAATAGGAGAGGACTGATGGATCTCAACTTCTACTTGAATGGGATGGTGTCCTTTTCCAAAGGAATCTTGTGCTAGATGATATTGGTGTCATAGGTTTTCAAGTCACCATACTCCCAGGAAAAGATATCAGCAAATTATTTTATCAGGCTGCAAACTTTGGACCTCTGATCAATAGTTAACTCAATGGACAGATTTATCACTTTTGGATGGCTTTGGCTACCTTGTTTTTCTCTTGGACAACAGGGTCTTGCTCCTTTTTGGCAGGCTTGAAAGGGATGTCATTATGATAAAAAAGCTCTTCCAGAGGTACTAGAACCCGAGGTATATAATTGATGGGTAATTGGACAATATTCTGATCAGCTACTTTATCTTTCTACTTGAGCTGTTGGGATTCATCCCTATTTAGGTTTTACTGATCTATGTGTATATCAGAGAATTCATCTACTAGCTGAAGAAATTTGTAAGCTCATCATCATTCTCAAACACCTTCCAAAATTTTACATTATCTAGCAAGGAAGGTCTGTACTTGACCTAAACATTATAGCTGAGCTAAGGAGGTAAAGGATGAACAAACAGACTTGAAGAGATAGCCAGGGAATCAACCAGGTGATTCAAAGCCCGAGGTATATATGATAGTTCAAAAAACATAAAGGAGTCTTTGAGTTTCCATGCCTCGTCCCTGTAGAGCTTCAGTTTGACATTTTTTGCTTAAAAAGTGTTGTTGACCTACTGTATAATAAGGTCTACATCTCTAAATATTCTCATGCACATGATCCCCATCTCCTTGGTAGCTTTAACTCCTGGTAGAAAGGGTTCATATTCTGCTATATTGTTAGTGGTTTTAAAATCAAGCTTATAAGATAGATGAATATTTTCCTTGGATGGAGAGATCAATACTACACCTACACCTGCTGAGCTTTCAGTGCTAGCTCCATCAAAATACATGTTCTAGACTATCGTGGTCACTTCTTTGGGCTGCTGACAGGTGGGCTTAGTAAGTTGGACTGATGTTTGATGAGAATCATATATTTGTAGAATGCATGACCCAAAATCAGTGTCTACTGCATAGATGGGGTGGTTTACTGAATTCCTTTCATTGCTTATGATGTAGGCAAGCTGATTCTCTCTGTAAAGCTTCTTGGTCTCCCCTCCAAACATGGGGATTGTGGCATATGTAAGGTCCATCTGAAGGGTGCCACCTATCCTTTTTCTCCATGATCAAGACAGTAAGAGACCAAATCTGGGAGGGATATCAGCCACTACAATGTCCATCATGATGCTTTTTGAAGGTAGCTGAGTTAGGTTCACAACAAGGTATTTGATGAGGTTCAAGCACTTGACATTTCTGGAGTCAAAGAAGAATAAATCATGGCAGGGCTTCGTAATTCTAAGACCAAGATCCTGAATCCAGCAGACAGTTATGAAGGACTTTATCATGGATATTCAAGGATATATAGAAAGGTGGGAATGCGTCCTTTAAGTCTTCGATCATAGGGCCTAGGGTTACAACAATATTATCATCTTGCGGATTTACAAATTCAATATCAATATGCATCTTTGGCTGAAGAGAATTCAATATGGAAGATTTGAATGCATCACTTTTCATTAGCTCGATTAATGGGAAAGGAATCTTCAATTTATGAATCTCTGACTCAAGGTTGAAAGAATAATGCAGCCTATCAGGAAACCTTACCTCATGTACTGGATATTTGAGTTGGACATGGTCAGGGCCTAATGAAGGTGCTAGTTTTTGCAATGATTTGGAAATGAAAGCCACCTTCTTTGGTAAAACAGTAGCTTTTTTAGCTGGTGCAGCAGGCTGTTTGACAGGAACAACATTCTTCTTTAGAGGAACAACCAGCCTAGACCTTAGATTATACCCCCCTTGACCATTATCCTAATACACTATTTCTTCACTGATATGCTCATCAATTAGGGATTCCTCATATTCTTCCTGTGTCAGAAAAGAATAGTTAACCTCATCTTCCATGCAGTGGATGTGTTCTTCATCCTCTCCTTCTTCCTCAATGAACTCTTGCTCTTCTTCTAGTACAACATTATGAAATGGAGTGCTAATTCTTTGATATCCCCTTTGATTCCTTTCCCTTCCAAGGATCGGATTTGGGGGGTTTCTTCTTCTATAAGGGACAAAATTAGGGTTTTGAGGAATAAAATCACTTGGCCCTTTACCCCTCATAGGTATCTGTCCTTGGTCCTTTAGCTTAGACATTTCAACAGTTAGGTTATCTAACAGTTTGGTCATTTTGTCAATCTTGTTCTCTGATGAAGAAGCCCCAATAGGGTCTGTTGGATGCTTCTTCCTATCTATCTTTCCTTTGACCTTCTGAGATGCCACAATGTTAGATGATTAGCGGAATTTTGAGGTCTAAAATGGGCCTCCTAAGGAAAATAATAAAATAATAGTTAAAATAATAAAACAATATTTATTAATTTTGGAGGAAAAAAGAAAAAATATACTTTTTGTGTTCGTATTTTTGACATAGCTCCCTTTGTTTTTACTCAAATTTTGATCGAGAGAGCTCATCATCATCACATTTTTCCAGGTATTTCTTTTTTTTGGGGTCATCATCATCACATTTTTCTAGGTATTTCTTATTTTTGGGGTCATCATCATGTTTTTCCAGGTATTTCTTG
The DNA here is from genome assembly GCA_001517045.1 of Pseudotsuga menziesii. Lineage (NCBI taxonomy): Eukaryota > Viridiplantae > Streptophyta > Pinopsida > Pinales > Pinaceae > Pseudotsuga > Pseudotsuga menziesii. The sequence continues at coordinate 75,055 of LPNX011053030.1, forward strand.
TTTTTGGGGTAACGGGTCCATCAAAAGTATGTAGTGTGGGTACTCGTTGGATGCGGAATCAAATTTCGTATCCAACACACTCTCCCGATCGAAATTTGAGTAAAAACACAAGGAGATATGTCGAAAATACAAACAAAAAAAGTAGTTTTTTTTATGACAAATATGTCAATTCAACCATTATGGTTGACTATTTTATTGGAATTCTATTGGTTCTTGAATTCCAACTCACAAGAACTTATTGTTGGCACGTTTTCTTATAAGGCCCATTTTAGACCCCAAATTTCCTCTAATGTTTTACCTCTAGGGCAGCATCCTGCATGAGTGATAAGGAGGCAGACCTCCTTTCTTTGAGAAGTAGGAAGAAATATGAGTCAAAGGCATTTTCATAAGTTATCCTAGATGAGGTATCAGTAGGATTGATTTCAGTGGGGATCTTGCTGTACATATTGTTGAACCTCTTGGTGAAGTTGGAGACAGACTCCCCATTCTCTCTTTTCAAGTTGTTGAACTCTGTGATATAATAGAGGTGGTCTCTCCTCCCTCCCCAATGTTTTAGAAAAATTCCATCTAGGGCTTCAATGCCTGCTAATGATCTAGCAGGCATTTCTTTGAACCATTTCCTAGCCTAACCATCTAAGCTTTGTACAAAAACCCTAGTCCACACATCTTCTTGTTCTATATTAATGTTCTCAGCATAACTGTAAAATGCCTCTAGATGTTCTTCATATATGAAATATCCCTCTCCTATGAACTTAGGCATGTACTTGAGGTAGTGTCCAGTGGGCATAGTCGAGAGAGGGTTAGGAAAATTTAGGGAGGCATACCTAGATACCAGGATCCTTTCCATTTTGGTCAATTGAGGGGTAGCCATATTGGAAATGGGTATGGAAAGGGTGGAGGAAGGTAGTAGTGATGTAGGTAGTAGCTGAGAAGGTGGTGGTAAACGTATCCTAGTGGAGTCACCAAGGATTGGATCTTCACAAGCAGTAGTGCTTGAAGATGCCCAAACCCTATAATTTTTTGATGTATTTATAAATTCCTTAGAATTAAGTGTTTCAGCAGAAGAAATAATAGCAAAAATATTTCTTGAAATACCTGATGTAGCTTAATTTGTAGGACTGTTGGTCTACCTTAGTGAAGCCCTAGCTCTTCTCAGAATCTCTTCTGGATCTGAAACTGTTCTTATTAGTGGCACTTGAGGGTTTTCTCTAGTACTTGGTCTTATTGAAGCCACCTTATTTCAATGGAGTTGCCAGATAGATGATTACAACCAGAATAGTGTCCAAGCTTTGTCTATCATCAAAGAAAGGATCTATGTCGTCTCCTAGGAAAGCTGAGCTTCAATCGTCTCTCCCTGGCAACAACGCCAGTTTGTTATCACTCTAGGAAACTCCTCTAGGTTGCAACTTGAGGATTCCTGGTAAATTAAATATTTTTATGGTTTTATAAATGGATCAAGTCAGGTGACCTATAAACCTCGCACTCTCACGACATGCATGAAACTCAATAAGGGATAAGGCTTCTAATTACCACTGTTCATAGGTTGACAATATGGTGCAGAGATGGAGAACTTATCATGCTAGCAGATTCATACATAAAATAGATATATATAAATGGCTAATCATGACAAGGAAAGCACTTATAATTCAAATGACATCAATATTCCAATAGGGTGATAGCTAGAGGACACCAATTAATCTGAATAAAACCTAAATAACACATTCAAGCATAAGCACAAATAAGACAGAAAATGGAAGCTGAACATATGATAACAAAAAAGCTTATATTAGGTCATCAACAATATGAGAAGCTTGACAATAGTATTGGTCTACAAGTCCCTGAAGTCGAACCCTTTCAATAAAATAAGTCTTAGGCTTTATAGCCTTTGCAAAAATACTCAGATCCTAAAAACTTGGATCTGATTTAACAAAAATAAACAAAATAATTGTTTTTTGTAAAATTAGGTTAGAAAAACCTAATTAACTACTAGTATAAATAACTATAGAATTCATTCATTGTATGAACCTTCTGATAACTAAAGTCCCTGCTGGAAATCACTGCCACTAGTCCTCTGTTATTTAAGTCACTCTTTCACTTTGACAGCTAAGTGTTGGTGGCCCTTTCTCCCTTTATGTCATAGCAAAACTAAAGCATACCTTCCTGTTGCCACCTAAGTTGTACTTAGTGTTTTTTTTTCATCAAGTGAGCCTGGCGAACCGGATAGGGTTAACTTGTTCGGACTTCAAAAAGACCTTTGGAAGTACTTCTGGGAAGTGCTTGTTGTACTATATCACATGTTCATACCCCATGGGGAAATTGTAATAAATGTTCTAGCATGATAGTGTCTGTAAAAGACTCGGTCTCTTAGAATTCATTTGTCAATCCAATCAGCCCAGGGTGTTTTTTCCCTTGGTTATTATTGGTTGTTGAACAAACGACTGATAATTTCTGACTTTTTCACTCCATACCTCCAAAGTTGGGGTGGTCGGCTTGGCATTTAGGCCTATTGAGGTTATTAGAGTCTATGTGTCAATGTATAAACATGCTAGACATCATTATCGAGTCATATGAACATGTCTAAGTCCCCCTAGGTGTTTTTCAATTTTTCGATTTTTTAGTTTTTTCAGTGTTTTTTATTAAAATTTAATTTTTCCAAAACTTAGGCTATTTTTTAATAGTTTAATTGGAAAAATTGATTTTGTAATAAAAGTGGGCCAAATAATCGGTTTCAGTTATGTAGGTGCTCATTTTCAAGCTAAGAGCACCATGTAAACCCATGGACCCACTATTTCCTAAGTTTTGAGTGATTTTCCATCACTCAAGTCAGAAAGCCCCAAAAATCAATTATTGATTATTTTAATTAATAAATTGATGAATAATGGAGCAAATCCAAAATCATAAATCAGTGGATCCTCAGCCAATTTGATTGAAATCAGTCAAATCTGAAGTAGATTGACTAGATTTGAGAAATCCTTTACTGAAGGAGGGGATCAAATCAGATCCAGAGTTGATCTATAGTTGTCTTCATGGGGAATTGTGCCCTCTCTCTCTCCTCCACATGTGTGGACTCTCCTGGATGCTCTGTGGACTGAGGTGTCAGTGTATGGGTTGATGTGTCAGCTCAATCAAGCCTCCGGTTGACAAGTAGGCTCAGTTCAGCTTCAGTTCTGCATTGATGAACTCTCCATCAATTGATTTCACTTGATTCCATGAGGAATTGCGCCCCCCTCGGGCTGGATGGCTTGTAATTTGTATATATCCTGCTTGAGGCTCCCTCTCCCAAGCTAGTTAGAGATGGACTGAAGGGATTGCCATTGTAACTTTGTATTTGATCATCATTTGTGAATAAAGAAGCTTCGGAGGCTATACTGTTTAGTGCATGTGTATGTGTGGATTCTCAGTGTTATGCTGCTGATGTGGTAGCTGCAATTTCTTGCCAAATTCTGTGCTGCTTCTGTGTTCTGGCTTTAAGGATTCGACTGAATCTAGTAAGGGTGTAAACTAGGAAAGCTATATTGCTTGATCTTTTTTATCCATATGATGTATGCTCAAAAATTTCAGTTATATGCTTAAATAAGGTTATTTTGGCATGATCTTTCATTTTTGTTGCTTTATACATCTATATCCAGATCTCACGAGGTGTGTGCAGGATTGTGTTATTTAGTTACAGGTTCCTGATTGGATGAAGGTTTGGATCTATATTGATTCCATTCCTATACAATAATCTCAATACTCTGTCCCTTAGCACTCCATGAAAGGGCCTCCTTTTAGCTTTCTCCATTCAAGCAACGATCCGACCTTCTCTCCTCTTCTTCTCATTTCTATAAAAAATCAACATTTTTACCCGGTTACTTTGTTCGTAGCTTTGATTTTGCTTAGATATATCATATTAAAAGTAATTCCAACATATATATATCTTATCAAAACCTATAGTCTAGATCTTGCACTTAAAAAAGTTTCATAAGCATTCTAGATCTAGCTTTAGGGAAATCGTCTTTTTGCATGAAAATTTAAAGAAAACTTGTAGATCGCATGCATTAGATTTCTTTTCGCTGTTATAAAAATTTAATATTTTGAAATATCAGTGCATATTTCATTGGCTGCACAAAAATCAAGCCAAGATCCCAAGGAAAGCTTTCTTTCCTTGGTTCCTTTTTCGCCTGTTTAGCTAGTTTTAACTTCATTTTTTTATAGATAAGGTAGGCTGATCCAAAGGTACTCTTAAAGTTATTTTGGGAATATGTTATTCTAACATGCTTGCTTTATTTTATCATGTCTAACAGAAAATAAAGGAATTTGCTGTCCAAAGTGGCCTCAGGAGCGTTCAAACCCCCCTAGGGGTCTCCCTTTTCACTAAAATCTTAAAATTTTTGCAAAGTTGTAAGATCTTGGTTTTAGCCTGTATAAGGACCAAAAATTTTCTAATATTTCAGTTCATTGATATTGTAACCAGTAATAAATAAAATTATTTTTGGAATAGGCTCTTTCGAGCCCATTCCCCATCCCCTCTGGGGGGATTTGCGTCGGTGTCCTTTTCGTCGCTTTCTGCTTATTTATTTTTTAAACTAGAATTGATCTAATTTGCAGGGTAGTATAATTGATTTTATTATTAGTTCTCATATTCCACTTTTTTTTTTCAAAGTATTCATAATACTTACCCCATGATTTCCCGATTGACCCGTAAGGGGAAAGAGATTCGTGATAGGAATAATTAGAAAACTATATTTGTGGATCTATTTTATTTTTTCGATCATTTGTTTTCAACGATCATAAAACTAAACCCTCCTCGATTCCTCGATTGATATCCACTTGGATTGAAAGAGGTTCCTGGAGGGTTTTCTTTTAAACAAGAACATCTAGTTTAAAACTTACTAAAATTTACAAGACTCCAGTGTGTATGCTATGCACTTGGATGCGGTTTGTCTGATCAGTCAAGCTGTATCAAAAGAACTTGGGTGACTAGTATAATTAGGGCTCATTCTCCCCAACTGACAAACCATCAGGTGAAAATCCAACACCTAGATCAAACCTTTTACGGTGGAAAAATACCCAAAGGAACCAGGAACTTCTGAAAAGTGACCTTGGGGCGCCGATCTCTGTCACACCCTAATGGGTGCATTACGAACAATAACCCCAGAGACTCCATTTCAGCCCACATATTCCGTGCGGGTAGCCGTGAAGGTTTAGTTTTGGACATACTCCAATTACTCTTGGGTATATCTGGAGTCCCCCCTTTGCCTAATTTAATCAACTCATACTTCAAATTTAACTTAAAACATACCAAGAAGCAATCACAAAACACTCATTGCAAGCACATGCAAGTACATTGTTTTTATTTTTGACTCCATTCTAAGGCACTATTTATTTTGTTGTTTTATATATATATTGTGTCTCAGCATTGTGCTTTTGTGTGTTTATTTTCATATCTTGTCATCTTTGATTGTCCATAGTTAAATCTCGAACTCCTAAGTAACTCATTCAGTTTAACATCACAACACTAAGTAATTATCCTTAGTAACTTAATAGGGTCTACCCCCCTTGGCTCCGTTAGGAGTTGAGCCTAAATGGAGGAGTCAAGAACAAGGTGACAGCCTTGACTCAAGACTTGCCCCCAAGGACACACTGAGTGGCTTGAAGATTTCTGCCACGTGACCCAGGTGTGTGAAAGGCAGCAACACTTTTTGGCACCGTTGCCGAGGATAAATCTTTTTATTTCTGATTACGACTTGGCTTAACTTTTTTCTAAAACAACTAAAAAGATAAAAAACTTTTGATTGATCTAGTCTTTAAAAAACATAAAAATTAAAACTCGATCCATCTAGCAACTCCACTATCTAACATCCCTTCAAGGATTTCTACCTGAAGAAACTACCGACAATTATTCAATCCTCTCCCTGATCCCGAAAGGTTTATTAGGGAAATATTGAATAGGCAGACTTCTCGTAGAAACCTTGAAGATTTAGGAGACCAATCCCTCTCAGATATCCATCACATATTTGTAGAGAGTCATACCTTCCAATCTCAAGAAATGACGGAATTTTACAAACCCCTTGAATTTTCTCAGATAGCAGGTGCTCCTCATGACATTCTGAATGATGCTATTAAGAAGCTCCCCATGTTCAAGGGAAATAATGCTACCACTGCCAAGACTCATCTCCGAAAGTTTGAAAGGCACCTGGTCAGTTATTGCAATAGTGCTGCCACTGACCATGAAGATGTCAAAATGAAGCTCTTTGCTTTATCCTTAAAGGATGATGCTGCGGAGTGGTATGGCGACCTTGGTGATGATTCATATAAAACCCTTAATGAATTCCTAGAAGGTTTTAAGAATAAATGGGGGGAAAAGAAAGAACCAAGACATTTTCTTGCTGCCCTTCATGATATAAAGAGGATGGAAAATTAAACCATTGATGAATTTAATACTAAGTTCAGACATGTGGTTGCGGACCTCCCTAGAGAAATAAATCCAAGGGATGCCTCCATCCTCATATATTACATCGAAGCTTTCACTGGGGATTTGAGGTACCAGTTAAGGGACAAAGATCCAATCGATCTAAAAACTGCTCAGGATCTGGCCGAGAAAATAGAAAGGAATATGCAATCTTCAGGAAAATCCAACATTCCAGGTTACACTAGGGGAAACACTTCATACAACAAAGAGAAGGGAAAGGCCGTTGAATTAGAGGAAAAGGAAACCTCTAAAGACCCCATGGAAAAGGTAACTAGCTTGTTTGAAAAAGTGATGACTAGTCAGAACCAATTCATGACAAACCAATATGTACAATTGAATAATATTCAGAACAGAATAATCACACTGGAGAGAAATAATGGACCTAGGAACTTTCAGCCTAAACAGAATCAGGTGTATCAGAAGAAGGCTCCTCAACATGAACCTAGGATTCCAAACCAGTTAGACTCAACTAACCTGGTAGATGAAGTCATTCCATGGTGTAGACCTTGTGATCAATTTCACCAAGAAAGCACTTGCTATATAGAAATCCAAGTTATAGAACATGGAATGGCGGAGGTCAGTAATCAGGAAACAACATCAGGTGAGTCTGATCATGTGTACATGGTAGGCCGAACCTATCCTTTATCAAACCAGCATTGGCAGCAGGCCACAGATTACGGTTTCGAGAAGGATCTCCTTTCTAACTTTTATGGTGTAATGCCTTCTCCGAAAGCAATTAAGGAAATGAAGGAGGCCAGGTTCAAGGGAGCTGTGTATCAGAGAAGAGAGAAGCCATCACCATGTACAAGCCAAAGGTAACCACTACTCCCCTCCCAGATCCTCCTATTTTCCCCGAGTCAAATATTGATATGGGAGAATAGATAAGTAGTGCTAAGATTCATGTTTATGCAACTGATGTCCTTAAAATTCCCGGTCAAAAATAAAAGTTGTTGAAAGCCTTAGAGGATAGTCAATGTAAAGCTCATAATATTATCGAAGAGGATCCTCTTCCTAATAACAATGCTATATTTGAAGCTGAACATATTGAACCTATAGATATGCCCATAGTCCTCAACAGTGTTGATCCGAGAAGAGAAGACCACCCACCTTTTTATGTCTCCCTCTTAGTTGATAAACTTCTCCTTCATAACTGTATGTTAGATTCAGGTGCTTCATCAAATGTTATGACAAGAAAAGTAATGGAGCAATTAAATCTAAGGGTCACCCGACCCTACCACAATGTTTGTGCCATGGATGCAAGAGAAGTTGAAGTGGTAGGGATAATCTTAAATTTATCGGTTAAGTTGGCTAAGTATCCCGATATCGACATGTCGATGGATGTGGTGGTGATATATGTTCCAGATAATTAGGGTATGCTGTTATCCAGAAAATGGGCTGCAACTCTTGGCGGGCACATTCAAATGGATTGGACATATGCTACTATACCTGCATCAGAGAACACTAGGGTGATTCTCCATAGAGAAAAGATGAGGAAACGACATGTAGAAAACCCTAAGAAGCCCGGAAATGAATTTGTTCATTTCACTGATAACTTTGGAAACTATGCTATTTTGTCAAATTTCATGGCCCCCATTAAGGAAAACATTAAAAATGAAAATATCGATGAAGTTTGGCAAATGTACTTTGACGGGGCTTATTCCAAAACCGGAAAGGGTGCGGGCATCGTGATCATCTCTCCTTCAAATAAAGTCTACAACTTTGCATTCAGGTTAGAGTTTGAAGCATCAAACAATGTAGCCGAGTATGAGGCATTGCTCCTAGGGTTAGAAACCGCTAAAGATATGGGGATAAAGATGTTGAACATAAAAGGTGATTTAGATTTAGTTGTCGTCCAGATTAAGAATCAGTATCAATGCAAAAATGACAGACTAAGAAAGTATAGGAATGCCACATGGGACACTATGGAATGGTTTGATGCACTTAACATTCAAAAGGTCCATAGGGAAATGAATGGGTTAGCAGATAAATTAGCAGTAGCAGTATCCACCCTCCAGATATTGGATGAAATGATTAATGGGAATGGAAAGATGGAAATCAATTATAGGCCTTCAATTCCGGATAATATAGACCATTGGCAGGTTTTCAAAGATGATGAGCAACTTTTGAGATTCATCCACAATCTACAAGAGTTTGAGGGTTGCAAGATCAGTTATCAGCAGGAAGGTAAAGTGTATCAGGAGTGTGAGGATAATGAAAGGAATCACATCCCGAGTAGCCTTATAGCTTTCGAGAATCTTTTCGATCATTAGGATCACCATAAAAAACAAAAAGAAGAAATAAAAACTGGGAATTATATGGAAATAAACATAGGAACTGACAAGGATCCCAAGTTAATAAAAATTGGAAAAGGTACTTCGGAAAAGGAAAGGAACAACTTGATCAACCTAATCAAAGAGTATAGAGATGTGTTGGCCTTTAGTTATGATGAGCTTAAATCCTATCGGGAGGATATGTTTCAACACATTATTCCCCTCACAGAAGAAGCTAAGGAGGTCAAACCTTTTCGACAAAAACTTAGGCGAATAAATCCTAAGTTGGTCCCCATTGTGCAGAAGGAACTTCAGAAGATGCTAGCAGCAGGGATCATAGCACCTACAAGGCATTCATCTTGGTGCTCCAACTTAGTTGTTGTTAGAAAAAAGAATGGGTCAATTAGAATATGTATAGATTTTAGAAATCTGAATACATCATGCCTCAAAGATAATTACCCATTACCTGACATGAAAACTTTGCTTCAAAGAGTAACAGGATCAGGAATGATGTCCATGTTGGATGGCTTTTCCAGTTATAACTAGGTGTTGGTAAATAAAGAAGATCAACATAAGACTACATTCACCACACCTTGGGGTACCTATAAATTTCTAAGAATGCCTTTAGGCTTACTGAATGCTGGTGCCACCTTCCAAAGAGCCATGGATTTTGCCTTCAAAGAACTTATAGGAAAAATAATTGAAATATATCAGGATGACCTAACTGTTTTTTCAAAAGAGAGATCTGACCACATAAGTCATCTTAGGCAGGTTTTTATAAGATGTTAGAAATATGGTATTTCCTTGAATCCCGCCAAGTCAATCTTTGGAGTTGATGAAGGCAAGTTGTTGGGGCACATCATTTCTAAGGATGGTGTTAGGGTTGATCCTGAGAGAGTTGAATCCATTAAGAAAGTCCCCTTGCCTCACAATCTATAAGCTCTCCAGTCCTTTAATGGTCAAATCAATTTCATAAGAAGATTCATCCCAAACTTAGCAGAATTAATGAAACCTCTACAAAAGCTATTAAAGAAAGATGCTAAGTTTGAGTGGACGGATGAAGGGAAAGTTGCATTCAAGTCCATAAAAAATGACATATCCATGTCCCCGGTCTTGACTAGTCCAGATTATTCCAAAGAGTTCTAGATTTTCTCCTTTGCCTCAGAAGACACCATTTCCGGCATTTTACTTCAAAAGAATAAGGAGGGGCAAGAGCAACCCATAGCCTTTATGAGTAGAGCCTTACAGAAATTAGAATTGAAGTATACCATGATGGAGAAATAGGCATATGCTCTTGTCAAGTCCCTTAAACATTTCAGAACTTATATAGGTTACTCCAAAATCATTGGATATGTACCCCATGCAGCTGTTACAGATATCATGTCTCAGCAGGATTGTCTAGGAATCAGGGGTAAGTGGGTTTCAAAAATTCAAGAATATGATTTGGAGATAAAACCTACTAAATTAATTAAGGGACAGGGTCTTGCAAAGATGTTGACCCAAGGAAATGAAAAGGCTTTAGGAATAATTTGCCAAAGCAACAATTCAGAGCAAAGTGTATCAGACGAGCTTCAGAGATTAGAGCAGCATCCCTGGTACACCGACATCATATTTTTCCTTCGCAACCTTACATGTCCCGATCACTTACTTGGCCATAAAAGAAGGGCATTAAGGTTAAAGGCAACTAAGTATTGTTTGACCAAATATGGTTTGGCTTGGAGAAACCCCGATGGTTTGATACTTAGATGTGTCGATGAACCTGAGTCCAAGAAACTCATGGTTGATTTCCATTCAATATTTTGTGGTGGACATTTTGTAGCAAAAACAACCGCCTACAAAATCCTTAAAGCAGGCTACTACTGGCCAAACCTATTTTGAAATGTGCACAAGGATGTCAGAGTTTGCCCCCAGTGTCATTTATTCACCGGAAAGCAACAAATGAGAGCCTTGCCTCTAAATCCAATAGTAGTCCAAGCCCCTTTCCAGCAGTGGGGGCTTGACTTCATCGGTAAGTTCAAGGATAACTTGAGTAATGGTTACTCTTGGATTCTTACCGCCACTGATTATTTTACCAAGTGGGTAGAGGCGATACCCACCAAGAAGGAAACCAATGCTATAGTCATGGACTTCTTAGAAGATAAGATTATCACAAGATTCAGTGTGCCAGCTAGAATAATCACGGATAATGGCCCATGCTTTGTTTCTTTCGAGATGTCATATTTCTGTTTCAAGTACGGCATTATCCTATCTCACTCATCTAATTTCTATCCCCAAGGAAATGGTCTAGAAGAATCAAGTAACAAGAACTTAATGACCATAATCAAAAAATTTGTGGGCGACAATAAAAAGGCTTGGGATAGAAAAATCAAATTAGCATTATGGGCCGAGAGGATCACTAAGAAAAGTTCAACCGGGAGGAGCCCTTTCGAACTATTCTATGGCCTTGATGTCACCTTACCAATCCATCTAAAGCTTCCAGTTTATCAGCTCCTCCAGACATTCAACTCAGATCAAGAGGCCATCCAGAATAGAATAAACCAGTTGATCGAGCTAGATGAGAGCAGAAGAAACTCTATTGACCATAGTATCAAAAATTTAGACAATGTCAAGAGAGCCTTTGATAATTCTACCCAACCAGGGTCCTTCCAAGTAGGTGACACAGTTCTACGTTGGAACAAACAACGGGAAAAACCTAGGAAACATGGAAAGCTCGACAGCCTATGGTTGGGACCGTACATCTTTGATGAAATAGCAGGAACGAACTCCTTCTACCTAAATGACTTGGAAGGAGAAATATTGAGCTTACCAGTTAATGGTTTCCTCCTCAAGCTGTTTTTCACCGAGACAGTTTGATGCCTTTAGTGGCATCGGTGGTTTCAGGGCCAATTTCTAAACCTTGCCCTGCATGTGTTTCTAAATTGTATATATCATATTGTTGTATCATAGATATTGTTGTATTATAGTTATTTTGTACCATGTTGAAAATTTTCCTTTGTATATTAGTTTTTGTAAAATATTCGTTTTTGCACATTATAGATTAATTATGTACATTATTTTTTTTTTATGGCTATTTTTTTCTTATATATACATGTTACTAACAAACTCTAATTGCCTTGTAGGACCCAGATATTCCAGAGTTCTCTCATCCTCTCCTTTGAACAGAAGATCAGTCAGAGAATGTGTCCCAGATGGAGCTAGAATGTTGCCACCTAAGTTGTACTTAGTGGTTTTTTTTCAGCAAGTGAGCCTGGTGAACCGGACAGGGTTAACTTGTTCGGACTTCAAAAAACCTTCCAAGGGAGACTGCAGCAAGAGAGGACGAGGAAGAAGAAATTTCAGAGGTAGAGGGGGCAGAAGAAAAAGATCAAAGTGCAAACGTTGTGGAAAGAATGGGAACACATTAGATCAGTGTTGGGCTTCGTGGGACTCCATCAAAGACAAGCACAACCAGAAGAAAGATGACCAAGATGCTAGTAAATCTTCTGATTCTTGTATTGTTGCACATTGTAATATTGGATTTAATGAAATGACTTCTCTCTCATCTTATAAATATTGTTGGCTGCTTGATACTGGTGCAACATCACATATGACATTTAGAAAAGACTGTTTTGAAGAACTGAATGAAACAATAGATGGCATAGTTTACTTTGCAGATAAGTCAAGTATTAAACCAAAGGGAATGGGCACCATTCGACTAAAGATGCCTGGATTCTTTGATTTCTTGTTGAAGAACGTTCTCTATCTTCCAGAGTTGCAGAGAAGCCTGCTGTCCTTGGTGGAGATTCGACAGCAAGGCCATTCCATCCACATGTTT
>LPNX011053030.1:88053-103013 GCA_001517045.1 Pseudotsuga menziesii
AATCTTCAACAAAGCGGTGTAGCAGAAAGAATGAATAGAACCATAATGAATATGGTTCGCTCAATGATGTTTCTCAAGAATGTAAAACTAATGTTTTGGGGTGATGCAGTAAAATGTGCAGCATATTTGAGAAATAGAAGTCCATCAAATGCACTTGATAACAAGACTCCACATGAAATGTGGTTTGGCCATCTCCCTTCAATCAGGCATCTTAGAGTTTTTGGTTCCACCTGTTATGCCTTGATTTCGAAGGAGCAAAGAAACAAGATTGGTGCTCGAAGCAGAAAGTGCATTTTCCTAGGGTACGAAGAATACTCCAAGGCATACCGTTTGTATGATGAGGTAAACAAGAAATTTGTTATTTCCAGAGATGTCATTTTTCTTGAGACTAATAAAAATGACCAGTCCATTGAGAGACAACTTGATCATCTAGAAAATTATCCTCATCCAAAGAACTATTATGAAAATGAATATGAAATTCCAAACCTTGAAGGGGGGATTCCTATTTTGGATCAACCTTTGGAATTTCCATATGAAACACCAACTCCCCCGCATGAAGAAGTTCCTGCTACTTCACTTGAACAAGAGGTTCAACTGGATGATGTGATTGAGAGAATTGAAAGACTCTCAATCAATGATGAAGCACCACCAGCTGATCAAGCAGGACCATCACGGAAGTTTCCTAAATGGGCCACAAAGACACTTGAAAGTGTCCATCCAGATGAAGTTGGAAAGACAGGAACGAGAAGTTCGAAAAGACATGAAGATGGAGGAGGAGCAGATAATTCAAGTGATGACATGGATGTATCATTTGATTGTGAATTTAATTTATCTGCTAACTTTGAACCAACTTCCTTTGAAGAAGCTTCTACTTGTGTTGAGTGGAAAGAAGCTATGCAAAATGAGTATGATGCACTCATAAAGAATGGAACTTGGAAGCTGGTTGACCCTCCAGTTGGAACCAAACCAATTGGCTGCAAGTGGGTGTACAAGAACAAATACAGATCAGATGGCTCACTTGACAAGCACAAAGCGAGGCTTGTAGAAAAAGGCTATGCACAAAAAGAAGGAATTGACTATGAAGAAACATTTTCTCCTACAGCAAAATGGGCTACCATCCGTACCTTACTCTCTTTAGCTGCTCAGAAAGGGTGGAAATTTCATCGAATGGATGTGAAGACTGATTTCTTGAATGGAGACTTGAAAGAGAATGTCTTCATGTCTCATCCAGAAGGATTTGTTGGGAAAGGAAAAGAACAAAAGGTATGCAAGCTTGTCAAATCCTTGTATGGCCTAAAACAAGCACCTTGCGCATGGTATGAAAAGTTAACCAAAGATCGTTTGAAGTTAAATTTCAAACACTTTGATCTTGATGATGCAACACTGTTTATAAAGAAAGTTGGAAGATCTGTTGTGTATCTTGTGGTGTATGTAGATGATCTTTTGATGACAGGGAATAATGAGAGCTATATATCATCCATAAAGAAAGATTTGAAAAAGATCTTTGAAATGACAGATATGGGACATCTCAACATCCTAAGTACATATTCCTATCTTAGAAAAAATATGTTGGAGAACTACTAAACAAATTTTGCATGACAGATTGTAGTCCTATATCTACTCCAATGGAACAGAAAATGAAGCTCACGTCAAGTGAAGGAAAAGAATTTGAAGATGCGACCAAGTATCGACAACTTGTAGGAAGTCTTATCTACCTTACAACAACTAGACCAGATATTTTTTATGTTGTTGGCATACTTTCAAGGTTCATGCATAAACCTTGTGAAGGACACTGGTCAGCTGCAAAGAGGGTTCTAAGATACTTGAAGGGGACTCAAGACGTTGGACTCAAGTACTCTAAAGTGGATGACTTCAAACTTATTGGGTACTCAGACTCAGATTTTGATGGCGATAAGGAGACAGGAGTATCAACTTCTGGATACACTATGAGTCTTGGATCAACAGTTGTTTCATGGAGATCACGCAAACAATCAGTTCCAGTAGATTCAACAACAGAAGCAGAATATGTGGCTGCAGCTGAAGCAACGAAAGAAATAGTATGGCTCAGGAAGATTCTTGAAGATTTGGAAGAAAAACAAGAGAACTCCACTCCATTGTTGGTCGACAATACTTCTGCAATCAAGCTGGCTAAGAATCATAGATTCCATGATCGAACCAAACACATCAACACAAAGTATCATTTGATTCGACATCATGTAGAGGCCAAGACAGTCCATCTTCGACATTGTTCCACAAATGATCAAGTTGCAGACATCTTCACCAAAGCTCTTGGACGAGAAAAGTTTGAAAGGTTCAGAAACATGCTCGGACTTATGAACACCCCTTCAGATTAAGAGGGGGATTGTTAGAATATAATCCATCGGGATTATTGTAAATAAATAAATAAATAGGAATTTGAATAGTTACATGGGAAGGTGAAAAGGCTGGTTCTCAACCGCCTAATTGTAATGTATAAATATATGCATTTGGCTATGTAATAGATGGAATCGAGAGTTATACCTAACAAGTGGTATCAGAGCTTGGCTATTTTCCTGCCATAACTCCTGGCTACATTGCATGCCTACTACATTTAACTCCTGGCACTCTGTCAAATTCGTTTCAGGCTGCCTACTACTTAGTCTGCCAGTCGCATGCATTTCCTTTCCAGCTTGCACACATTCATTGTATGCGTTACAATTCCTTCACGTTGAGTTTTTAGAGACTCCTCCATTTTTTGATTGAGAGTCTTCCAAATGGTGCGGCTTTCGCTGTTTCGAGCCCCCTCCCGTTCAATAATAGTTTTGCCTCCCCATCCTTCCTGAAAAAATTACGCCGACCCACTAGATTTTGGCTGCCGAGTTTCTCTTTCCTGTTCATTGTAGGGTTTGGGTATTTGTCGTTGAAAAGTATGATTATTGTGGTAGTTCTGGAAAAACTCATCACAGTTGGTTTCGATTTGCAGAATCAACGTGTATTTGGTCCTGTGTTGAATCCATTCTATGGCATCGCTGAGTATTCCAAATAAATATTTTTGTCTGTAGGGTTTGTCTTGATGGTTTATTGTATTGACGGGTCATAAACCCTAATTCCAGTGCGTGAAGGTACTCTTGTGTGACTTTACTGTCATCTTTCAAGCTCGCTGAGTATTTGGTCCTGTGTTGAATCCATTCTTTGAATGCTTGGAATCTCTACTGGAGACTTCTATATATCTTTGCCTCTTTATGCTACTCCATGGAATATTGTGTGCGTGGAGCATGACTGCTCTTGTATTATGTGCATGAAGCGTGAAGCGTGACGGCATTGACAAGAAGCTGTTGATTGAAGCTACATGGAGTACTACATGAAGAATGCCTGAAGACTGAGCTGGCTGCATGGAGGAGATTGAAGACTGCTGCGTGGAGAGAATGATGGAGCATTGGAGACTGTGTGGAGAGCTTGAGAGCCTGAGAATCGCGAGTTATACCTAACAATTATCTACATTAGTTTGTTTTTATGGCTAATTTTTTCTTATATATACATGTTACTGACAAAATCTAATTGCCTTGCAGGACCCAGATATTCCAAAGTTCTCACATCCTCTCCTTTGAACAGAAGATCAGTCAGAGAATGTGTCCTAGATGGAGCTAGAATGTTGCCACCTAAGTTCTACTTAGTGTTTTTTTTTCATCAAGTGAGCCTGGTGAACCGGATAGGGTTAACTTGTTTAGACTTCAAAAAGACCTTTGGAAGTACTTCTGGGAAGTGCTTGTTGTACTATATCACATGTTCATACCCCATGGGGAAATTGTAATAAATGTTCTAGCATGATAGTGTCTGTAAAAGACTCGGGATCTTAGACTTCATTTGTCAATCCGATCAGCCTAGGGTGTTTTTTCCCTTGGTTATTATTGGTTGTTGAACAAACGACTGATAATTTCTGAGTTTTTCACTCCATACCTCCAATGTTGGGGTGGTCGGCTTGGCATTTAGGCCTATTGAGGTTATTAGAGTCTATGTGTCAATGTATAAACATGATAGACATCATTATCGAGTCATATGAACATGTCTAAGTCCCCCTAGGTGTTTTTCAATTTTTCAATTTTTTAGTTTTTTCAGTGTTTTTTATTAAAATTTAATTTTTCCAAAACTTAGGCTATTTTTTAATAGTTTAATTGGAAAACTTGATTTTGTAATAAAAGTGGGCTAAATAATCAGTTTCAGTCATGTAGGTGCTCATTTTCAAGCTAAGAGCACCATGTAAACCCATGGACCCACTATTTCCTAAGTTTTGAGTGATTTTCCATCACTCAGGTCAAAAAGACCCAAAAATCAATTATTGATTATTTTAATTAATAAATTGATGAATAATGGAGCAAATCCAAAATCATAAATCAGTGGATCCTTAGCCGATTTGATTGAAATCAGTCAAATCTGAAGCAGATTGACTGGATCTGACAAATCCTTGACTAAAGGAGGGGATCAAATTAGATCCAGAGTTGAGCTACAACTGTCTTCATGGGGAATTGTGCCCTCTCTCTCTCCTCCACATCTGTGGACTCTCCTAGATGCTCTATGGACTGAGGTGTCAGTGTATGGGTTGATGTGTCAGCTCAATCAAGCCCCCGATTGACAAGTAGGCTTAGTTCAGCTTCAGTTCTGCATTGATGAAATCTCCATCAGTTGATTTCACTTGATTCCATGAGGAATTGCGCCCCCCGTAGGCTGGATGGCCTGTAATTTGTATATATCCTGCTTGAGGCTCCCTCTCCCAAGCTAGTTAGAGCTGGACTGAAGGGATTGCCATTGTAACTCTGTATTTGATCATCATTTGTGAATAAAAAATCTTTGGAAGCTATACTGTGTAGTGCATGTGTATGTGTGGATTCTCAGTGTTATGTTGTTGATGTGGTAGCTGCAATTTCTTGCCAAATTATGTGCTCCTTCTGTGTTCTGGCTTCAACGATTCGGCTGAATCTCGTAAGGGTGTAAACTAGGAAAGCTAGATTGCTTGATCTTGTTTATCCATATTATGTATGCTCAAAAATTTCAGTTATATGCTTAAATAAGGTTATTTTGGCATGATCTTTCATTTTTGTTGCTTTATACATCTATATCCAGATCTCACGAGGTGTGTGCAGGCTTGTGTTATTTAGTTGCAGCTTCTCGATTGGATGAAGGTGTGGATCTAGATTGAAACCATTCCTATCCAATAATCCCAAGACTCCATCCCTCAGCACTCCATGAAAGGGCCTCCTTTCAGCTTGCTCCATTCAAGCAACGATCCGACCTTCTCTCCTCTTCTTCTCATTTCTATAAAAAATCAACATTTTTACCCGGTTACTCTGTTCGTAGCTTTGATTTTACTTAGATATATCATATTAAAAGTAATTCCAAAATGGATCTATCTTATCAAAGCCTATATTCTAGATCTTTCACTTAAAAAATTTTCATAAGCATTCTAGATCTAGCTTTAGGGAAATCGTCTTTTTGCATGAAAATTTAAAGAAAACTTGTAGATCGCATGCATTAGCTTTCCTTTCACTGTTATAAAATTTAATATTCTGCAATATCAGTGCATATTTCATTGGCTGCACAAATAGAAATCCAATATCCCAAGGAAAGCTTTCTTTCCTTGGTTCCTTTTTCGCCTGTTTAGCTAGTTTTAACTTCATTTTTTTTGAGATAAGGTATGCTGATCCAAAGGTACTCTTAAAGTGCTTCTGGGTGTATGTTATTCTAACATGCTCACTATATTTTAGCAGGTCTGACAGAAAACAAAGGAAGCTTCTGTCCGAAGTGGCCTCAGGAGCGTTCAAATCCCCCCAGGGGTCTCCCTTTTCACTAAAATCTTAAATTTTTTGCAAAGTTGTAAGATCTTGGTTTCATCCTATATAAGGACCAAGAATTTTCTAATATTTCAGTTCGCTGATATTGTAACCAGTAATAAATAAAATTATTTTTGGAATAGGCTCTTTCGAGCCCATTCCGCATCCCCCCTGGGGGGATTTGCGTCGGTGTCCTTTTCGTCGCTTTCTGCTTATTTATTTTTTAAACTAGCATTGATATAATTTTTAGGGTAGTATACTTGATTTTATTATTATTTCTCATATTCCACTTTTTGTTTTTTCAAAGTAATCATAATACTTACCCCACGATTTCCCGATTGACCGGAAAGGGGAAAGAGATTCGTGGTAGGACTAATTAGAAAACTATATTTGTGTATCTATTTTATTTTTTCAATCATTTGTTTTCAGCGATAATAAAAATAACCCCTCCTTGATTCCCTGATTGAGATCCACTTGGATTGAAAGAGGTTCCTGGAGGGTTTTCTTTTAAACAAGAACATCCAGTTTAAATCTTACTAAAATTTACATGACTCCAGTGTGTATGCTCTGCACTTGGCTGTGGTTCATCCGATCAGTCAAGCTGAATCAAAGGCACTTGGGTGACTAGTATAATTAGGGCTCATTCTCCCCAACTGACAAACCATCAGGTGAAAATCCAACACCTAGATCAAACCTTTTACGGTGGCAAAATACCCAAGGGAAGCGGGAACTTCTGAAAAGTGACCTCGGGGCGCCGATCTTTGTCACACCCTAACGGGTGCATTACGAACAATACCCCCAGAGACTCCATTTTAGCCCACGTATTCCTTGCGGGTAGCCGTGAAGGTTTAGTTTTGGACATACTCCAAGTACTCTCTGGTATATATGGAGTCCCCCCTTTGCCTAATTTAATCAACTCATACTTCAAATTTAACTTAAAACATACCAAGAGGCAATCGCAAAACACTCACTCCAAGCACATGCAAGTACATTGTTTTTATTTTTGACTCCATTCTAAGGCACTGGTTATTTTCTTGTTTTATATATATATTGTGTCTCGGCATTGTGCTTTCGTGTGTTTATTTTCATATCTTGTCATCTTTGATTTTCCATAGTTAAATCTCGAACTCCTAAGTAACACATTCAATTTAACATCACAACACTAAGTAATTATCCTTAGTAACTTAATAGGGTCTACCCCCCTTGGCTCCGTTAGGAGTTGAGCCTAAACGGAGGAGTCAAGAACAAGGTGACAGCCTTGACTCGAGACTTGCCCCCAAGGACACACCGAGTGGCTTGAAGATTTCTGCCACGTGACCCAGGTGTGTGAAAGGAAGCAACACTTCCATGATTTTTTCTTCAGTGTCTTTCATTATTATACTTTGTCCCTGAGCCATCCACATTCGCCCAAAACTGGTCCTGCACTTCAAAACTTAATATTACGCCTCTGTCTACTTTCAGTGGTTAAGAGGCCAATATATTGAAACCGTTAGCTGCCGAAAGTAGGGATTTTGGTGGCTAATGAATTGCCTTAGCATCTTCCTAAGCCACCAAAAGCCCTGTTCTTCAAAAATTCTTAGGCCACCTCCAAAGCTGTTCTATCAAGTTTTTCTGCTTAGCTTTCTTCTTCAGCAGGCTCTGTATTAGGAGGGCTAACAGCAACCTGGATGGCTTCTGGAGGCTAAAGGCTAACTGCAGCTTCAGCTAGGGTTTCCAATGTGAGGTGGCTGCTAGGGTTTAGCTTGGCCTCTGTCATCTGCAGTTTCTGAAGACTAATCATCCTATACAATCTTGTGTTGTCTTTTAGGTACCTTGTATTCAGTCCCTTTAAGAAAATATACCTTTCTCTCTGTTTTAGGTAAGATTTATACAGTAGCTTGTTCCTACTGGTCAATGTAGCATTATTCCTCTTTACCTCTCTGACCAAAAGTTCCAATTTCTTCAACCATAGCACAAACAGAGACCTTCAATTTGTTAGTCGTCTTTAAATCTTTCATTACATGACTCGAATTCTTCATACTATCAAAATAAATTTATTTTGGGAGATAACAGTGTATTTATCATGGTCATATGTCAAGGAAGCTTGAGAATCAGAGGTCGGTACATTATTTTTCAAGCATTTTAGAAAGATTGTGAAATATTAATTTTCGATCTGTTACGTGATCTGTTTTTGGGTCTGTTAGAGTGGAAAAGCCTTTACAGCCAAGGGAATGCATGTGCTAGAGTTTGTTGGTAGAGAGATCATGGATCTGCTAGCCACAGAGACATGCATTGATATTGAGAAGCATGATAGGGAGACTGAGCAAGATGGGTGTGAGGAATAGTTCTCTAAAGAAGCAACTTTTGACCGATAATTTTGGATTTATGTAGGTCCTGATCAACTTGAGGTAAGGTTATTTCTTAGTGTCCTGTTATTTAATAGGATATCGAGTGTCATATGATGGTCTAAATAATTTTGATATCTACAGGAGTTGGAAGCTTTTCCAAATCATTATGCATTACAATGTAATAGAACAAAAGGAAAATTATTACGAGAAGAGAGGGCTGCCTTTGATGGAATGCTCAAGCAGGTCCAACAAATCTTTACATTAAGTAATGAAAGCAATGGAGGTAACTTGGAATTCAACAAGGGTAAGAATATTGAGAGTGCATAAATGGGCAATTGAAATGAAATAAAAACCCTTTGTTAATCTAGTGTCAACAAAGCAGCTGATATGGAAACAAGGTAATTATATTTAGCTATGGGCACATCAATGTTCTATGCTATTGTTCTGTAGTATGGTCATTGATTTGAGGCCTTGAACAATTTTTATTTATTTTTACTTTGCATATTTACAGTGGCACTTTGTGGACTTGCTCTTGATGAGGTAGTTCAGAAAATATCTGGTCATCTTGAGGTGATTAGAGCTGAAGCAGTGCATGTGAGAGCAAATCCCTAGTAACCCAAGCTTGTCATAAATGCATTTTCAAGCAGAAATTTTATCCTTGATTTTGTTACAATTTTTATGGTATTATCCAATATTTACATAAAAGAACCTTATACTGTTATGAATGTTTTTATGCTTTATTTCTAGAGAGGATTTCAGAGCTGTGATGTCTTGGGATATATGAACTCATTGTTCTTGGCATATCTCTCTTGTTAACGAGTCCTAAGACACAAAGTGACAAAGCAATGGAAGATTCTCTTAAAATTGAATGGCCAGATGATTATATTTTGAAAGAAAAGTTTAGCAGATCAAAAGCACAGGCCATGACTGATGATATTGAGCTTGTTTCAAACAGTTTTACCATTGGTATGCAAATATTACATTCCGAGAAGTCTTTTACTATTAGGAAACCTGACTTTCCAACATGTCAAATGAGTTCAAATGGGAAAAAAGTCACAAGCAGTAGTTTTTTTCAGATGCATGACTATAATTCATAGAACTATTTTTTTGCATATACTAGTATATATGATTTTATTCCAAAGTGGCCAGGTTG
This sequence comes from Pseudotsuga menziesii, assembly GCA_001517045.1. Lineage (NCBI taxonomy): Eukaryota > Viridiplantae > Streptophyta > Pinopsida > Pinales > Pinaceae > Pseudotsuga > Pseudotsuga menziesii. The sequence goes on from LPNX011053030.1 coordinate 97,338, forward strand.
TATGGGTGTGGTTCATGTATGAATGTCGTTGTGTTGTTATGGCATTTGGGTGCAGGGGTTATGGCATGTCACTAAAATATGTATGTATCTATAGATAAAATTCATGAATTTTTTTTAGTGAATATAAAGTGAATTTTCCAATGTCTAGAGTCCAAGAAAGAAAAATTCATGAATATTTTTTAGTATATATAGATATAGAGGGTGAAATATGATGGTTGTTGGCTTGATGCCTGAACTATGTCATGAACACTTTGAGGCTGACAAGTTAAAAATAATTTTTTATAATTTTCTTTTGTTTATATATAAATATATATTTGAAACAAGGACAAGGTAGACGTGTAGGAAATTTGGAATGTTTATGCTATTTGATGGGTTTTGATTATACTAATGGTTGAGTATAACATCACAATAGTTTGATTGGAAAATGTGTTTTCATTGCAATGGTTGATGCTATTTGTATACTGATGGTTGAGTATAACATCACAATAGTATGATTGGAAAATGTGTTTTCATTGCAATGGTTGATGCTATTTGATATATTTTGACTATACTAAAGGTTGAGTATAATATCACTGTGTTAGGAAACTATGTTCTAGTGGACTACGAACTTCTCTTACCATACGAGGCTTATGCACATAATAGGATTTCAATCATTTGTAGATATTTGAATATTCAAATGTTGACAATCACTAATATCAAGGCCAATGATAATGTATGAATGTGCCAAATTATTAGGGTGTAGGAAGGCAATTTCATGGACAAAGACTAGGAAACATCTCTACTTAGATACCATCCTTTGGGAAAATCCTATATAGTGTAAATACAATCATCCTCTACAGAATCAACCTGGTATTTCCTAAGAATTGTAACATTAGTCCTCTATTGTCATTGTGTGCAAGGCCATAAAAGATGATTCTTCTTTTTCAGTTCACCTTGTTCCAACAAGGCCATCTCGTCAAGTGGCTTTCCCTAAGGTTTCACTTCCATTTTCTCTTTTGATTTATGTTTAGTGCATATATGGGAAAGTATGTTTATATATATTTTCTCACGTACACAATTCATACATTTTAATTTTTTGTTGCACCATCATTTCCAACCTGTGTTTGAGTGCATTTGTTACACTTTTGCACCAAATCATACATAGCATAATGGTGACTCCACAGGTAAAGAAATCTATTATTTATTCTTTTGGATGTTGGATTTGAGAATTTCTTAAATCATTCATCAGTTTCCATAGTTTTCATGTCATTCACTAACCACATGACATATAGAGGTGAACTCCTTCACAGACTGCACTATGTATGCAGGTTTCTACCTATGTAGTCGAGCATAATTGTTTTGTGGATTCGTGGATTATCTTTCCTGTTGAAATTGATTTCCTAGTTTAGAGATGCGCTTTACTTTTATTAGGTACTAAATAGTCACAGATTTATCCATTCAAGTTAAATTTTAACCAATTCTTAAATTGAATTTGTTAGATTAGATTTTCTTATTTTGCACATGATCTTGGCTATTGTTGTCAGCTGTTGAACAAGATAAATAATTTGCTTCATTTTTTTTCTACTTTATAGTTAATTGTTTCTCTACTTTACAAGTGATATTTTTTTATTGGATTTTGCAGGAGTGAGCTTAACTTATAAGTGGGCCATTGAGTATGAAGAGCCTGCTACTGAGGATTTTCCACTCAGTATGAAGATCCTAATGTTGAGGCTTTCAAGCTACTAAGTGTGGTTTTGAAGCTGTTGACATGGGATCTAAGTATGGTTTAGTGTTGAGTATGGATTTGAAGCTGTTGAAGTGGGATCTAAGTATAGTTTTGAAGCCAAGTGCAAGTATGATGGTTTAGCCATTGCAATATTTTGAAAAGCGATGATTTTCCTGTAAAGTTATATGGAAATTAATACGATTTTTTGAGAAAAATCATATGTATTGTAATACTTTTGACATTTCATATAATATAATTTGTGGTTTAAAACTTATATATATGGTTATACTTTATATTATGTACCAATGTTGTAATTGTTAACTAGTTAATGTGACATTGCATGATTTACGTGTGTATTAGATATTATTTACAAGTGTTGTAATTAATTATAATGTGACATTGCATAATTCACATGTGTACTAGATGAGAATAAATATATGATACTTTTTTAATTTAAACATAATATCATATTAAAAATTTATATCAATTAATAATGGACACCATTCAAACTACTAAAATATAATGAGCACACATAAAGCGACTAAAAATGACTAAATTAGTTTCCAATAAATGAGATTAATGACCAAAATTCGCAAATAAAATGACCAATAATTGAGAGATATGTGACCAAACAATGAGATATAAATAACCAAAAAAATGACCTAAATCTGCATATCAATGACCAAAAATCAGTTTTGGTGGCTAATTTACAGTCTTTTATTACACGACCAAATTTGGTCATATTCTAGCTTGTCATTTGGTCATTAATTTGGTCATAAATGTGGTCATTGATTCAAATATAGGACCAAATATATGACCAAATTATTGACCAATTGGCAAGTTATAAATGACCAATTTTGGTCGCATAATAAAAGACTGTAAATTAGCTACCAGCAATCGCCAAACCAAAAGTGGTCATTGATATGCAGATTTTGGTCATTATTTTGGTCACTAATCTCTCATTTTCCACTAGTGCATACAGATAGAGAGATTCAAATCAATACTTCTGGTGACCGAAATGAAGGAATAAATACTTAAAAATACTTTCAAATTAAAACATGTTGTTCATTCAACTTAACCAGAGGTACAATTTTCTCACATGTCTGCACTCTCCACTCCACACTCTCTATTCACTCATACACTCAACCTTTTCCTTTGTTATTGCTGAACTCATGCTGCTACCATATCTATTGGTTATTCCTTTTTCATTCATGAACACCTTTGACATCAATGACAACAATATTCTCAACACTCTATTGAGGTATTACAAGCTGGATCAAGGGTTCAAAAATACCCCGATCGAGGGTTTGCTGCACAGACTTTTGGCACCCTGTTTGACAAAAACTATGAAGCACATTCATGAAATCACCTAATACCAACTTCTTCATTTTATTTATGAAGCTATATTATTATGTTTCCTCTCACAATATGTTGTTCAGTGATAACTTCCAAATTGGAGATTATATGGTTGACATTGTGATTGTTTACAACAAAATTAAAATAATTGAATATTGCAAAACTTGTTGGATTACCTTCTCTACCTCACCATGCCTCACCCTCATCCATATAATATTGGTTAGCTTAATCATGATGGCCATAATATGTTAGTCATCAAATGTTGCATTATAAATTTCATTATGAATCCTCTTATTCTTATAGGGGAATATGATGTCACCCAAATTAATTCTTCATATATCATTATAATATTAACCTCTCCCTATGATAGTTTTTCTCTTTATGATGTTTGGATGAACATAAATAGTTTTACCAAAAACATAAAATAATAATGGTTGAACATTGTTGAGAACACCTACACACCATCTTCCTCTCTACTTCATTCCACTCATGCCACTTCATTCTACCCATGCCATTATTCTTTGGTCATTGATTTGGTCCTATATTTTAATCAATGACCAAATATATGGCCGCATTTATGACCAAATATATGACCACATGACAAGCTATAATATGACCAAATCTGGTCACGCAATAAAAGACTGTAAATTAGCCACCAAAACTGATTTTTGGTCATTGGTATGCAGATTTTGGTTGTTTTTTTGGTCATTTATATCTCATTGTTTGGTCACATATCTCTCAATTATTGATCATTTTATTTGAAAATTTTGGTCATTAATCTCATTTATTGGTCACTAATTTAGTCATTTTTAGTCGCTTTATATGTGCTCATTATATTTTAGTAGTTTGAATGGTGTCCATTATTAATCGATATAAATTTTTAATATGATATTATGTTTAAATTAAAAAAAGAATCATATATTTATTCTCATCTAATACACATGTGAATTATGCAATGTCACATTATAATTAATTACAACACTTGCAAATAATATCTAATACACATGTAAATCATGCAATGTCATATTAACTAGTTAACAATTACAATATTGGTACATAATATAAAGTACAACCATATATATAAGTTTTAAACCACAAATTATATTATATGAAATGTCAAAAGTATTACAATAAATATGATTTTTCTCAAAAACTCATGTTAATTTCCATATAACTTTACAGGAAAATCATCACTTTTCAAAATATTACAATGAGTAAAACATCATACTTGCACTTGGTTGCAAAACCATACTTAGCTCCCATGTCAATAGCTTCAAATCCATACTCAGCACTAAACCATACTTAGATCCCACATCAGCAGCTTCAAAACCACACTTAGCAGCTTGAAAGCCTCAACATCAGGCTCTTCATACTCAATGGCCCACTTATAAGTTAAGCTCACTCTTGCAAAATACAATTAAAAAATATCACTTGTAAAGTAGAAAAACAATGAAACAAATTATTTATCTTGTTCAATGGCTAACAACAATAACCAAGATCATGTGCAAAATAGGAAAATATAATCTAACAAATTCAATTTAAGAATTGGTTAAAATTAAAATTGAATGGCTAAATCTACAACTATTTAGTGCCTAAGAAAAGTAAAACTCATCTCTAAACTAGGAAATCAATTTCAACTGGAAAGATAATCAACAAATCCACAAAACAATTATGCTAGACCACACAGGTAGAAACCTACATAAATAGTGCAATCTATGAAGGAGTTCAACTCTATATGTCATGTGGTTAGTGAATGACATGACAACTATGGAAACTGATGAATGATTTAAGAAAGTCTCAAATCCAATGTCCAAAGGAATAAATAATAGATTTCTTTACCTATGGAGTCACCATTCTGCTATGTATGGTTTGGTGCAAAAGTGTAACAAATGCACTCAAACACAGGTTGGAAATGATGGTGCAACAAAAAAAGTAAAATGTATGAATTGTGTATGTGAGAAAATCTATATAAACATAATTTCCCAAATATGAAATAAACATAAATCAAAAGAGAAGAGGGAAGTGAAACCTTAGGGGAAGCCGCTTGACGAGCTGGCCTTGTTGGAATAAGGTGAACTAAAAAGAAAAATCTTCTTTTATGGACCTACACACAATGACAACAAAGGACTAATGTTACAATTCTTAAGAAATACCAGGTTGATTCTATAGGGGATGATTGTATTTATACTATATAGGATTTTCCCAAAGGATGGTATCTAAGTAGAGATGTTTCCCAGTCTTTGTCCATGAAACTGCCTTCCTGCACCCTAATAATTTGGCACATTCATACATTATCATTGGCCTTGATATTAGTGTTTTTCAACATTTGAATATTCAAATATCTACAAATGCTTGAAATCCTATTATGTGCATAAACCTCCTATGGTAAGAGAAGTCCATAGTCCACTAGAACAGAGTTTGCTGACACAATGATATTATACTCAACATTTAGTATAATCAAAATATATCAAATAGCATCAACCATTGAAATTTGTTAGGTATAACTCCCGATTCAATTGCTATTCACGACTAAAAACATTAATTTATAGATTACAATGAGGCGGTTGAGAACCAGCCTTTTCACCTTCCCGGGAAACTATTCAAATTCCTATTTA
>LPNX011053030.1:111031-188531 GCA_001517045.1 Pseudotsuga menziesii
ATCAGAGCTACATGAATGCACAACATATTTGGGTTTTTTTTCCTTTAGTTGTTCAAGCATTTAGCCTCTACAATAGCACAAAATTTTGGGGGACTACCTAATCATTTACAAACCATGTAGGTCTACAATGTACATGATCAAATCACATAAGCAAAGCCAAAAATAAAGTGTGAATATCCAGACCTTTTAACAAGTAGGAAACTAAGATCATCAGATATTTCAAATCAACTCCATCCTTGAGATGTCAGACAGTAACGTGTATAATAACTACATGAGTACATGCCACCGCATATTCTTTGTATATGAGGTCAATGGAAATTAATCAAGAGGAATGTAGCATCTATTCTTACCTTTCTTTACTCCAATTGGACTTACCTTGATTATTTATGGTTGAGTTATGGAGCTGGGATAATCAAGACAAGATCTGGCACAGAAGAAGAAATAACCATTATAAATGCAATTTCGGTATCCTTACTTTCTTTTGGCCCCTTCTTTTAGCTGTTAAGGAGCCCTAGAAAGTTAGTAGGGGGGTATCAAAGAATCTATGAACAATGCTTCTGACAAACAAATGATCACTTAAATTGCTAGCCTCTATGGGCTAAGGAAATGAGAAAATCTCTGATATCCTCTCATATAGTTTCCCCAATGATTCCTCTTTCAGGCATCAAATTGTAATACATGGGAACAAAATACCAAAACGATCATGATTCTCCATGAGACCAAGAGCCATCCTTGCGGAAAATATGGAGCATTGCTTGTGGAATCATTGACCTTCATATTTGTATTGACAAGGAAAGACTTCAATTCATGGACCAAAGAAACCACCCCACTAGTAGATTGAATCCATGCGAGCTGTGAGTTGACAAGAACAAGAATGCCACCTCCATATTTTTGAGCTTGAATGGAAATTTTCTATGATGAGGGAGAAATGTTGGATTTGGAGCTGACACCATGTGGGATCCAAAGTTCCTCTTTGTATGCTTATATGTAGATTTCTTGATTGGGAAGTTTTTAAGGATGTGCCCAGGTTTGTGGCATAATTTGCATCTAGAAGGAAGCTTCTTATAGTCTAGAACTTGATCCCACTCAAAAGCCCCACAGACTAGAGTAATATTGTTTGAACTTTTAAATACCTCCATTTGTACTCAACAACGCCAATATTTGAGGAATATCCTTGATATTATTAGTGAGGATTTATGGGGCAGGATATTGGAAAGTAACCAAAGAATCCCACATAGGCTTAAGTGTTTTTTCATTCCAGAAGTGTAAGGGAATCTTTCGTAGCTGCACCCATACATAGAGTAGATCCTTCCCTACAGTGACGAAGACAAAGTGTCCAGTCCACTAGCCCAACCCTGAATGCTTATAAATCTAAGGGAAGTCGTTGAGGACAAACTCTTTGTCATCTGCATGCTTGAACTAGAAGGAACAAAACCATGATGCCAAGGAGAGATGCAGATTTTACAGATCTCTAGTCCTAACTAAAAGGATCGGACCCATGAAACCTGATTTGATATTGATGGCTTCTAGCTATTGAATTAGCCAATAAGTGACATTGAAAACTCCATCTGTTCCAAGATCCATTCGATGGGAAGAGAGATCTGCTTTGAACCTGAGACCTAGAAGTACCTATTATCACCTAGATTTGGCTCCTTTTATCTGTGTGAGGACTTTGTTGGACTGCCTTCCTCTGCCCCATCGTTCATACCCTCTCCATCACCCCACCTTTTGAACCTTCAATAACTCTAGCACTCTATGACCATGCCAATTCATGGTTTATGCTCTCTACAACCATGCCAATTCATTGCCTCTGTGTGTTGAAATTTTTTCTGTCGTGCTATATCTTTGAAACATAGTAGCAGAATTCATTTGAATATGGCCCTTCTATATGGAAATTCAGCCAAGAAATTCAGTTAGGATGATACCCCCCTCAAATTGAATTCCTAGCATACAAAAACAAATAATAACCTTTAATTTAAAATTTAAATTTAATAATTATAAAATTAAAATGCACTTGGGTTTATAATATGGAAACCTCAAAATATTTGGTAGATACACTGCATTTTGAGGTCTATTCCTCCAGGGACCACTATTCTCCAAGAATTTTAAATTATCATCTTTTCATATTAATGATATGCTTCATTGTGAACGATAATAAAAAAATAAAGACAACGATGGTCTAATGAATGAAGGTAATAAAGCAATGGCATGATTTGACCAAACGCAAATTCTGCTTGCAGCATTGTGCTCTTGAAGACAAGATGAAAATTTTTGTTTCAACCAATGGTCGATATAAGGCCAAAGCTCATATGGGCATTGATTAGTAAAAGTGATCTGCATGTCTATTATGCACAGTGTGATTTTAAACTATTACATTTTGAATCAAAGTATTCATTGTTTGGTAGAATAAATGGGTTTCTTTGAAAAGTCACTGATAAAAGCTCAGTTCTGCATTGCAAGAATAGGGAATAACAATGATCTCAATTTTGAATTTACCACAATTCCATCAAGGGATTTGACAAAAGGAATCCCCTCTATGCCCTCCAGATAAGTTGACCTCCATGTCTGTATTTTATAAAAAAAGAGTGCTATCATTTACCAACCAAATCATCAATCATCTCAATTCATATACCTGGAAAAGCTTATAAATGTTATTTTACTGTCCAATTTATGCCTCCTCCCAAACAAAGAGTATTTTCCATATACCAAATGGAAGTGATGGAAAAAGAAAAGTATATATTTGGGACTGGTATACATATGTACATACAATTTGATCATGTGACAGTGAAACCTAATGTACTAAAATAAGCAAGATGCTAACTTCAAATAAAATCATCAAGAAAACTTTTATTTAAGAGTTCAAAAAGAAAATAAGATTGTATTCTATACATGACATGTACATATAGGGTACAAAACAGTGTTACCAGGCTTGCTAGTGCATGAGTTTGACTCTGCTCAACATTCAAATAAGTAGTTTCGACATTCAGTTAGGTCAAACTCCAACTGACCTATAAAAGACAAGAAACCCTCCCAAACTGGCGTATTTTCCCGTGTTTTGTTGCTGCTCTGCTCTCTCTTTCATAAAATGCGACCACAGATGACTGATAGAACAAAATATCGAAGCAACTAAAGTCTCTACACACTAAACTAGGGCATCATAAGATTCATAACAGAGGCAGCTTGCTAGTAGTCCTACCAATTCATCTTCTTAAGCAACATCTGTGAGTTCCTTGAGTAGATACTTACTTTCATAAAGAACTTTATTCTTCCTGGAACATTCTACTTCATCTTCACTCTCTTGCATTGCATGCCTAGCTATTTGTTTGCATGCCTGACTATTTGTTTTGCATGCCTAGCTACTTTATTTTGTACAGCTACATAGCAGTCCTTTGTCTCTTTAATTGCACTTACAAACTCTTTGATCATCACCAACAATACTTCACATTGTTCTTCATCCTCCAATAACAACTACTATATGCACTTGCCATCCTTCATGATACTGTGTATGTTCTTTCTTCCATCTTGCATCAAGCACCATTCAAACTACCACAGTCTTCCCAACAAAAAGTTGTAAGCATCCATGAGAATGACAATGCATGATATTTCATCCTTATGTTCACTTATATGGAAAAAGGAATCACATTGATTTGTCACCGTCACCTCATAAACTTGCTTGATTCAACATGGACAAATAAACTGCAAATTAATAAGCGAAAACATAAGTGTAGTGCCCCATATTTTGACTTAGGCTTATTTACCACTCAGACTTATTACACTATATTTACTTATTATCTGTGGACTCAACTACACTTCATGAACTATATTTTGGCATGTTATATGTGATTATTTACTGATGTTATGATGTTATCAGGATTATGCTTTAATTATGATATTGTGATGTTATCATGCTTATATTATGCTTTGATCATGATGTTACGATGATTAACATGCCTATGTAGATGCTTTGATTATGATGTTATGATGATTATCATTTATATGAAATTATCGTGCTTATGCGATTATCATGCAGTAGTCGTCATCAGATTCATTTATTTCATAACAGAAACATATAGTTGATTGTAATCCTTGGTATGATGTGATATGTATGATGTGGTACATGGGCACCCATCCATGATGTGATTTATTTTGTGATTTTATGTGATGAAAGGAAATAATGTCGATAATATGGACCAGCTATTGATTTAATATGGTTATGAATGTATGTTTTCATAGCGCTAATATGCAGGGTACATGGGATATATGATAGCCAATTGTGTGATGCAAAGTATGACTCAATACATATCTTGAAGAAGAGCCTTAATTTCTAAGTGATGGTACGATGAGACGTATGAATAAACTCGATAGCAACGTAGTATGGTTTGATGAGTATGTACCCAGTATGTTGAGAGGGATGGATGCATTTCCCACCCTATGTCACTTTGATACCCGAGGTCATGGGAGGGCAGTGCTGAGACATGCTACCCATGTTTTTGTGATGACGATGGTCAGATGCCTACTAGGAGAGGCTAGGTCCACTAGTTAGCCGACGCTACCGCTCTTAGGTTCTCTGTGGGAAGGTCAGTACAGCTGGCATCCACTTTGTACTAGCAGAGGAAGGATAGGGAGGATGCAGACGTAGGTTAGGATGGTTTGACATATTAGTTATTATTGTTGAATGTTGGACATTTATGATACCATATTAGTGATGGAAGGTACCAATCTTAATTAACTGATTAATAAGAACATAACTGTTAAATAACTCTGAATGTCAAATAAATCATATTATATCTGTATATTGGTCTTGTTACGTGAAATATTATTCGTATCAGCTAGAATTTAGGGGTTTTTGCTATAGTACATGTGCAGCCTGTGCATGTACTAGCCATGCATGCACACCTCACACATGCACGCTAGTATGAAATATTAATTGAAAAAAATTAAATAATTGGATGGGTTAACTAAGTAATTGTGATTTATTTAAACCTGTACCTTATTTATTAAAAATCAATGTGCGGGGGGGCTTAACAAACATAAACATGTCGATGTTATCATTTCAATCAATTAATGATAATACCGCAATTAGTTATTATTGATTAATAATAATAATTGTTATTTTATTTTGTTGTCATTATCTATTATGAATATTTTTTATTATTAAGTACTTATTATTTTATTAATAACATATAATAATTTACAATACTATTATTACCATTATTTTACCATTTAGCATAAAACCTTAAACAAACAATATTTGTGTAATTGTATGACAGCTGGTTCTGTTTTGAATTTACATGTTCAATTCAATAGGATAAACATCTAGTAATTTCCCACAGTCTCATCTGGGGTGAAAATTTGTACAATTCAAGAAAAAAATTAAATGCGTACACCAAATGTCTTAAAACCTGAACTAGTTGACTGCCCAAGAAAAGAACTAAATAATAATTATTATTTTAAATATGAAGGAGGCGGTGGAAGAAGGGAGGGCGGTGGAAGAAAGGAGGGGAGGGAGGTATAAGGAGGGGGATCGAATGGTTGAAGAGGGGGATTTTTCCAGAGCATTTTGGGGGATAGAATTTTTACAGAAGAAGGGAGTAAGAGGGTGATGGGATAGAGAGGGAATAAAACTGGAGGAGAGGGTTAACTCCAGAGGGAAGAATTACACTCATTAAACAGGGAATTTGCTATTGGGTTTATCGGCACATGGGATCGGGGGCTAGGAAATCCGTCGGTTTCTTAGGGCCAGCAGGTTCAATGCTAGTCGGCAGGGTGGATCATCCGATTGGCATCAAGGCTCATATAGGCTCAGACGAGGGAGAGGCAAGAGGCAAGGCTACAGGAGCAGGAATTCAAGGACTATCTTCAGCTCGCTAAGGTTCAGTTATTTTTTGGAGAATCCTCTCTTTATTTTACAAATAAATGAATCCAAAAAAAAAATCAAAGTAAGAGTAAATGTCATTTTCTGTTAAAGCTCAGGACTTAGTGCTCTTCCCGGCAAGCAGAGCAAGCAGAGCACTACAGAATGGTATCAGAGCCATGGTTCCAAATCTGGAACCAGAGGGATCGCAATTGATATATTGGAAAAAATATATATATATATATATATAGAAATTATTTTAAGCCATTAATATCCATAACACTATTCAAATTGAAATGCATCACTTTTACTAGAAACGCATCACTACTTTGCCTCTATTCAGTTCTTTTTATTATATAAAATTTTATTGAAGTAATATAGGCTGCCATCGTTGATAAACTACTTTAAATATATCTTAAATCAGAATTTATTTATCATCAAAAGAGATTCAATTTCTGGAAGTATACAAATTTTATTATTATTTTAAACTAAACCAAAAAAAAATATTTGAACAACCTTTCACAATCTCAAGTTTCAACATAACCCAAATCTATTATGTTTATCATCTATATCCTCCATGTAATCATCTGTATAACATTTCCATAAGCCTAAAACAACACAGTTCCTCATCCAATTTATAGTCGTCAGAAAATCGTCAAAACCTAACTAAATTGTATTTTCTTACAATTTGAATAGCAATTTAAGCATGAGTAGGTTTCATCATTGGCAATTGATTTTTTGTCTGAACATGGCTACCAATTAGCTGGAGTTTAAATCATCTATTTATTTGTATTCAAACCTAGCTAGTAAAAGTTAGTGAGAATTACCTCGCAAACAACCTTGGAACCGAATGGACGGGCAGAGTTGCAGAGGGCGTAGGATACTAGCACTCGATCTGGAAAACCTTTCTGAATACACCCTGGTAGAACTTCCAAGCACGTCTCCATCCCCATCTCCATATCCATCAATTCATAACCATACAAATGAATGAATGCAACTTTCAGTATACTGATGATTGGAGCTATTAAAATCTAATAGCGGTAGGAGAGCATTAATTCAAATGGGTTATATATACAGGGATCCATAGATAACTACCATTTCCAATCACCAGTATGGAATAAAATATGGTTGAAAACAGTAATAAAAACATTTTTTTTTATATATAGTACTAAAAAGCAAGCCTCCACGGCCACAACAGCCAGGTCTCCGGCAATGGCTAGGTCTCCACGGCAAGCCTCCACGGCCAGGTCTCCAACGGCCAGGTCTCCATGGCCAGGTCTCCAGGTCTTTAGTCCTGGATACTACAACAGTGAAAGGCCTGCAATACCAAAGAATGTATGAAATACATCAACAACGTCATCTGGCCTGTCTGAGATACCCCCATGCTCCTTGTCCTGATAGTCTAGATGAAGGTCTTGAGTTTCTCTTTGTCTATCCAATGCACTCGATCAGTGATAATCAAACTTGATAAAAAAACCATGAATAGTACACCATTTTCCGACTTCTTCACATTAATGAATGTTGACACTAGAAAGAGGGACTTCTTAACCTCACATCAGCAAGTTTCTCAGGCCGTCCATTAAAACCTGCAGATTTCAGTTGTCGTTCGCAGAGCCACCATCCAAGAAGATCCCTGTCCACATGAGTAAGTGCACCTGATACTCCAAGGGCACCCACATAGCAGAAAATTTTCCCAGCATGTGATTCTGCACCAGGAGTGCACCCAAATCCACCATCAAAATTTTTGCAACTTGCTACATAACTGATAGCCTTTCCAACATCAATTTTCTCAAGCTGATGCAAAATTGACAAGAAACATACTGCACAGTATGAAAACCGTGTGTCAATCTCCCCCCATTCATCACCTGCAAATGACCCATCTTCCTGCTGTAATCCCACAATATACACTGACATCTTGTCTGCATCAATAGCATCTAACTTGTATGTTCCACGACCTCTTTTCTACTGGGGGCTGTGTATTTTGGGAAAGGGCACGCACAGAGCAGTTCTCTGTAGATAATTCATTTTCCATGCGAATGAAAGATCCGAGAGCAGATGTGGGTTACAATATTTGGATTGCAAACACCATTAGTAAACCTATTCGTATTGCGCTGTCTGGGATTATAAGGAGTCGCTAAAAGGATCTAGAGAAATGGTGGTGAAAATCTCTTTACCTTACGAAGAAGATAAGTTGCAGAGATCACTCAAAAAAAAAAAGGAGGAAATGACTAACGAAAGGCTAAGAGTAGGGTTTTGTTGTCGTCCATGGTCATTATTTTAGTGTTTTAGGACAACCTTGAAGATAGATGCATGGAAAGCATGCACGCTTGGTTAGTGTATTATTATTTATTTTAAAAATTTATTATCTATTTATATAATTTTTGTTTGAACAACTATCTCGAGAACCTTAATTTAATTAATTAAATTCTGAATTGCAATTAAAAGAAATATTGAGGACTCACAGATATTCCTTGTATGGTAGTAGTTAGCTTCATCTACTTTTGCTAGGTTGAAGGCGTGTGAGCTGCCTCCACTACCACGTATTGGTCGTGGAGTGTTGCAATAGATAATCAGTTGACACGTTGTTCAACAGTGCATGCCTTCCATCCGTGTTCAATAGTAACCCTGCTTCTGCCTTATTATTTCGAGATAATTAATTTAATGCCAGCGCACATAGATGTTGTTGGTAGCCTGGTACGTGTAGTGTGTAAAACAAAAGTGTCCTAAACCCAGCCTTTTTAATACAAACTTTTCAGTTTCTTTTAATATTATATTCTTCATACTCACTTTTTATTTTTGTGATATGATACTAGTTTTATTTTTTTAATAATAGATATTTAAATTTCTCTCAATGCTTGGTAAGTACTTAATAATTATTATAGATAAATAGCAAATCAGTTGCTCGATCCATCATCGAAGGAAGTCCATTCGCATTGCAGGAATTAGGAAGAGGTGACAATTCTAAGAGTTCAGGTTTTGAATCTTCCTCTCTCTTTCTTTTGATGCCTAGCATTTAGTTTCAATATTCCACATGAATGTCCACTGATTTATAGGGGAAAGTTCTCAAATGCCTGGCTAATTCTAATGAGTAAAGTATATTTGTTCGTCTGTGGTTGTTCAAATATGAGGCCTAGGGTTTCTCTAATGCATCTCTCATAAAATTTGTTCGGGCATCATTTTTCTTTTATGGTAAGCCGCAGTCTTGAATGATTATTAATATTTGAATTACGCGCTTGCTCCTATCAAATGGAAAACAAGACTTACTTTTTGAAGGACCGCGCGTGGAATCCTTTCTATTTTCACTGGCACCTTAGAACCTGATCTAATCAGCGATCTGCCTTCTCGAAGGGTTTTCCTTCCCTAAATGAGAAATCTACCTTCGTTTAATATTTTCACTACAGCTATCGCTGCACAAGCTAGGAGCTTGCTGTATTGCATAGTATCTGATAATTTATTTTTGCATCCATTCATGCATGCTTTCCCATGCTTTTAAGTAGCATAGTCTGTGATGCTCTTAGAGCACAAGGGTCTTGAGAAATAAATTAGCAAGGCTCTTAGAGTCCCAGAGTTTGTTTTATCCGTTTTCCTCTCCATGCATTGTGATATTGATGCTCAGAGTTTGATTTCATCCATTTTTCTGTGTATGTGTTGAGTAGCATTGACTTATTAAATTCGGCCGTGTGTTGCAATTCTATTGACGACCGTAAAATTTTGCTTATTATTGGTTGTGTGTTTAGTTGCCAAAACACGCTAAATCGATTGGTTACAGTGGTTCCAGTTGTTTTCTTGTTTTATAAAGGAAATTTATTTCGATTATCAGTCGTACCTCCTTTGGCATGTAGAAATAAAATTGGGTTATTAGTTGATAAGTATTTTACAGTACTCATAGCTGGAAATAAATTTGTTCGATGATGTAACCTTAGAGTGGAGTGGCTCTGAGTTCCTTCTTAGCAAGCCCCAGCTTAAGATGCCTTCCTTCTAAACCCCAAAGTACTGGATATTTATTAAGCTGCTTTCCTAGGAAGCTCAATCTTGGGTTCATCTTAACCCTGGATTTTAATTTTTAACTAGGCTTACGCACTCTTCTCCATTATTCAATAAACAAATTTTAAAACAATATCGTTGTGAACTTTTGGACCAGAGTAAGCTAACCTCTAGACCATTGGCACCATGTTTTCAGCATTTTTTTTGGGAAAATTTTGACAGAAAGAAATTTTTACCAAAATTCGGTTTTGGGAAAATTTTGATAGAAATAAATTTTGACCAAAATCCAGTAAGAATTGTTTATTGAAATTACAGTTTCAGTGTCTTTCGGTGTCTTGAAATTGCATAATCTTTGTTTGATGAAATGGCATAGCGTTATGAGATGACTGAAACCAAAGTTACAAAAATTACAATTTCAGCAACCAAAATCTCTACCAGATTTCAACAACCAGATTCTCATCCAGATTATGGTTTCAAATTTCACTGTTAAAAATGTAAATGGTTTTAAAAAGGTGTAACTGGTTTTAAAAAGATGCAAATGGTCTGAAAAAGGGGCAAATGGTTTAGCTCAATGGCTGTATAGTCTTTAGTCTTTTTGCAACGGTTGTGTAGTCTTTAAATTGCCATTCCGTCAATGACGACCACCATTGCTCCTCTTGATGGGGGATGGAGCTGATCGTGACTAGATGTCTTGCCCAGGGATAGAGCTGGTACTGTCACGCATCTATATTTCACCTGTTCTTTTGTTAATTCTTGTCAGGTTTCGCAATATCTTCAATTCCTGTTAGGTTTCGCTACGCCCTAAAGTTTGGATCCTTGATATGGTAAGGGGAGGACGGGGGCCTGTTTTTGGGTGGAAAGTCTCCACTGTAGTGGAAACTGAGAGGTTATTGGATAGAGTTGTGCAAGAACCTTTGGGTGCAGGTTAGGTGGATGGGGAAAGTAAGAAATGACGATACACATGATAACGCCATGATGAAAATCGAAACAGGGTCGCTTGATTTGGATTTTACCTCTTAGGGTTTGTGGCAGCAGAGGACAAAGAACATCCATTGATGATTTATTGCAGCCATCGTCATGTGTAAGTGCTTCAATTATTCCAGCCATTAAACTTTGTTTATTCCAAGAATGATAAATCTGTGCATTCATAGAACAGGTAATAGCTTGGCAGAACTTCGACTTATTGGTAAGTACTCGTGACTTACATTTTATTTGGTTTGCAACGTATTTAAAAAAAAAAAAAAAAAATTCCAAAAATGAGTTATAATGCCACAGTTTTTAATTAAGAAATAAAACACTCCACTACAGGCAAGTGCGCCTGGTTGACAAAAGCCAAATAAATAAAAAACCAACAAATAAATAAAAAGAAAGAAACAAGAGCCATGGAAATGTCCAAGAACTACCAGGTGGCAATGTCATGGCAGTTGCTAACAGCTATTGTAATCAGACAACTAACAACTATAACAACCATATAACAACCATTGTAATAATATAGATATAACATATATGATACTAATGTAGAAATTCAGTTATTGCAATAACTTATAGACAAGAGCTATAAAAATATGAAACTTTTACTTTTGCAGCTGAATTAGACAAAACTATAGAAATATAATACTTTTGCCACAAAATTGTAATAGAAAAGCATCTAACTCCAAGTTTCCTGATATCAATAAGATGAAGTTTTCCATCAATAAGATGATGACTCCAAAAAAATACTGGAGTAGATTCTTATAGATTTAAAAACTTATTCTGTATTTACGCTGTTTGTTTGTACTTATTGGTTTAAATAGGGTTCCCGTTTTGACTAGTATGATAAAATGCTTGGTAGATTGTCTCAGTCCCATAGTTTGGTCTTTTATTTATTTTAAACAGTTTATTATAAATTAGAAATTAGAAATCCTTAAATTATTTAATATATTAAGCTTTAGATAATTAATTTGATTGGCCTGTAAGTTATTTTAAATAGTTTGTAATTTAGAATAAGGTTAGCATTTATAAATTATTGGTTACGTTAGATCTTTACCATAAATAAAGTTTATGTTTAATTTAGAGGTAAGATTACTAAACAAATTATATTAAGAGGTTATATTTTGATGTAATATTAACTTTTAATGTTACATTTGGAATTTTGAAGTTTAAAATCTAAATGTTAGTTTTAAATGCCTAGGCTTAAACATTCAATGTTAGGTGTACCTTTAATACTTAATATTAACAGTTAAGAACTCAATTATATCACTTAATTTAAATATTACACAAACGTTAGAGTGCAACGCTGATTTACCCTAATCACTTAGGAGCTATAGGTAGTGTTGAGTTAGTATGGGCTAGACGAGGTACCCTACAAACATTTAACAACAAAGGTGTCGATAATAAGACGGGAATGCATTCCCTAACGACTAGTCTTGTGTGTTATATAGAGTTTATGTGAATGGTTTTAGTAAGTCCAATAGGGGAATTTCTATTTCCTTTAAGGAATATAATTAGATATAAATAATGATCAAGAGGCCTATAGAATCGTTCAGTTATATGAAGAATGTATATAGACACGGTAGGTTGAAATTCATGGGGAACATGAGGGGATTGCATTCTAGAAAAGAGTGAGCTTGTATCTGATATAAAATTTCGTTGTAATATGAATAGGTATATATCAAGACTTGTGGGTCTGAATTCTTCTTAAAAATGTGCAAGATAATGTGTGATTTATTTCAAAAATGTTAACTAAATATATGAATTAATGCAAGAGTTAAAACAATATACATATAATATAAAGGTTGTAGTTAAAAATTTAAGTGAAACCCCATGTGGGATAGTACGATCAAATTCAACAATGGTATGAGTATATGGTAAATGGATGCATTCAGGAGCCTCGAAGAGCCAACCAACTGCATGTACAAATGTCAATTACAATATAGTAACACCTACGTGATAAAATAAGTAATACAAATTCAAGGAGCAATGGTTTCCTTGATACTATATTAGATTGAACTTGATAAAATTGCATTTTGATAAGGTATAGTCATGAACACCTTGTAAAACAATAATAGTTCTCCTAATTTAATGATCGTTACACTACCCTTATTTTAATTGATACAATTGCTTAACATGAATAAGGAAATAATAATGTCTGACCTTAAAATTTAAAAGACATATTGGACCTTCTTCCCCTAAGAGAGGTATGCTCACCTTAAGGATCAAGTTGGTATTTGCGTGTTGAGTGAATACAACTATGAGTTCTAAGGCCTTCATTTAAAAACTACTGATCATTTCATGCTAAGTTGGATTAATATATACAAGCTATAAAAATAACTAAAACTTTGTGCATGACAATTAGACCTATCTCGATGATGTAACTTAAGGAATATTGAATAAAAGGTAAGAAGTAGGATGTTAAGGTGGATAGTACTTGATTATAAAATTTAGGGATTTTGGATATAATATTATGATTCAATAAAGGATTGATCGAAATTTTCGTTAATTATAAAAACACATATCATGGGATAACATAAAAAAAACTATAAATATAACATTGATGGGTTTGGTCAAGTTAAAAGATTAGTAGGACAGGTATACCCTCAGTTCTGCTAACTAGGATGACACAGAGACTATGCATTGATACCTTCCTCACTATTTTGACCATAACTTCGGGACAAAGTTTTCTGAAGGGTAGGTGTATGTAGTGCCCCATATTTTGACTTAGGCCTATTTACCACTCAGACTTATTACACTATATTTACTTATTATCTATGGACTCAACTACACTTCATGAACTATATTTTGGCATGTTATATGTGATTATTTACTGATGTTATGATGTTATCAGGATTATGCTCTAATTATGATATTATGATGTTATCATGCTTATATTATGCTTTGATCATGATGTTACGACGATTAACATGCCTATGTAGATGCTTTGATTATGATGTTATGATGATTATCATTTATATGAAATTATTGTGCTTATGTGATTATCATGCAGTAGTCGTCATTAGATTCATTTATTTCATAACAGAAACATATAGTTGATTGTAATCCTTGGTATGATGTGATATGTATGATGTGGTACATGGGAACCCATCCATGATGCGATTTATTTTGTGATTTTATGTGATGAAAGGAAATAATGTCGGTAATATGGACCAACTATTGATTTAATATGGTTATGAATGCATGTTTGCATAGCGCTAATCTGCAGAGTACATGGGCTATATTATAGCCAAGTGTGTGATGCAAAGTATGACTCAATACATATCTTGAAGAAGAGCCTTAATTGCCAAGTGATGGTATGATGACACGTACCAATAAAATCGATAGCAATGCAGTATGGTTTGATGAGTATGTACCCAGTATGTTGAGAGGGATGGATGCATTTCCAACCCTATGTCACTTTGATACCCGAGGTCGTGGGAGGGCAGTGCTGAGACACGCTCCCCATGTTGTTGTGATGACGATGGTCAAATGCCTACTAGGAGAGGCTAGGTCCACTAGTTAGCCAACGCTACCGCTCTCAGGTTCTGTGTGGGAAGGTCAGTACAACTGGCATCCACTTTGTACTAGCAGAGGAAGGATAGGGAGGATGCGGACGTAGGTTAGGATGGTTTGGCATATTAGTTATTATTGTTGAGTGTTGGAAATTTATGATACCAGATTAGTGATGGAAGGTACCAATCTTAATTAACTTATTAATAAGAACATAACTATTAAATAACTTTGAATGTCAAATAAATCATATTATATCTGTATATTGGTCTTGTTACGTGAAATATTATTCGTATCAGCTAGAATTTAGGGGTTTTTGCTATAGTACATGTGCAGCCTGTGCATGTACTAGCCATGCATGCACACCTCACACATGCACGCTAGTATGAAATATTAATTGAAAAACATTAAATAATTGGATGGGTTAACTAAGTAATTGTGATTTATTTAAACCTGTACCTTATTTATTAAAAATCAATGTGCGGGGGGACTTAACAAACATAAACATGTCGATGTTATCATTTCAATCAATTAATGATAATACCGCAATTAGTTATTATTGATTAATAATAATAATTGTTATTTTATTTTGTTGTCATTATCTATTATGAATATTTTTTATTATTAAGTACTTATTATTTTATTAATAACATATAATAATTTACAATACTATTATTACCATTATTTTACCATTTAGCATAAAGCCTTAAACAAACAATATTTGTGTAATTGTATGACAGTTGGTTATGTTTTAAATTTACACGTTCAATTCAATAGGATAAACATATAGTAATTTCCCACCATCTCATCCAGGGTGAAAAATTGTACAATTCAAGAAAAAAATTAAATGCGTACAACAAATGTCTTAAAACCTGAACTAGTTGACTGCCCAAGAAAAGAACTAAATAATAATAATTATTTTAAATATGAAGGAGGCAGTGGAAGAAGGGAGGGCGGTGGAAGAAAGGAGGGGAGGTAGGTATAAGGAGGGGGATCGAATGGTTGAAGAGGGGGATTTTTTGAGAGCATTTTGGGGGATTTTTCCAGAGCATTTTGGGGGATAGAATTTTTACAGAAGAAGGGAGTAAGAAGGTGATGGAACAGAGAAGGAAGAAAACTGGAGGAGGGGGTTAACTCCATTGGGAAGAATTACACCTATTGAACAAGGAAGTTTCTATCGGGTTTATCGGCACGTGGGATCAGGGGCTAGGAAACCCGTTGGTTTCCTAGGTCTAGTAGGTTCAACGCTGGTCGGCAGGGTGGATCATCCGATTGGCATCAAGGCTTAGATAGGATCAGATGAGGGAGAGGCAAGAGGCAAGGCTACAGGAGAAGGAATTCAAGGACTATCTTCAGCTCGCTAAGGTTCAGGTATTTTTTGGAGAATCCTCTCTTTATTTTACAAATAAATGAATCCAAAAAAAAGCAAAGTAAGAGTAAATGTCATTTTCTGTTAAAGCTCAGGACTTAGTGCTCTGCTCGGCAAGCAGAGCACTACAATAAGCTTCCTCTGTTGATCAAGGTGATTAACTATCAATGGGGTTGTTGTTCAAATGTGAGAACAGTGCCATGTCAAGCCACCCACCAAGTTTTAATTACCTCATAGGCATGAATAAGTGGTTAGCAGTAGGTGCAAGTCATAGGTAATTTTGACAGAAGGACATGCCTTGACATAGCAGCTTTTATTGAGAAAATTTATTGTATTCAATGATTTGCCCCTCGATGACCATTTTCCATGCATGTAGTCACCTGTGATAACCAAATTATTTAGGGAAATTGTAATTCTTCTCTTTGATTTTAAAGAAAGTAATTTCAAAAATTCAAAAACATCAATCTAATTGGCAACTGTGTCAAAGCAGAAACTTCTACCTAAATACTGTGACACCATATGAGTTGAACCAATGGCTCTAAGGGATGTAACTAACACCCTTATATAGACAGCACACAGATATTTATGAATCATGCAATAAGTCTAAAGAAAGTAATCTATATGCAACATAAAAAAATACCTGCTTGCCACTTTGGAGATCCACCCTGAGCTCCATAACCTCTAACATTAGAAACAGTTACACCACGAATCCCCATTTTCAATAGACCCTGCAATCTCCATTCCATAAGTTTAAGAAACCTTTCATGTGCATGTTTTCAAATGGTACACATCAATATCCATTTGCAATAATACAAAACATAGGAGCCTTTTCTCGGCTGATAAGATGATGCAAATATTCTCCAAATAGAGTATGGAGAAAGTTGAAGTCTCACCAAGGTAACATGGGAGATGCGCCATGGCCTTTAAAGTTTGTCAATGTTAAAAACACCCAATAAAACATTACTTAATCAGTAACTATTCCAATTTAGGTTAAATCAAATCAAATCCACGTGATGGAGTGTTAACAATATGTGAGAAGTGAAAGTTTGTGCTATGAGTAATCGATATGAGAATAATAATGCATACAAATACCTCAAAGTTGCTTCTACTATGTAAAAATTGCCTTCTGGGACATAATCTACGAAACCCATTTAAAAGAAAAATGTATCATAGCCCAAAATATCCATTGAAATTAGTTTTAGGTGAATCAAAATTAATATTGCAGAGTCCCTGGATAAGTGTTGTTTCCATTATGTTCCTGGGCAAATGCCTTTATATATTGCTTCTTCATTTTTCCATCCAGAACTACCATTCGGTGCTTCACCCACCTTACACCATCTATCCTCTGCATACCCCCAAACTTTATAGACTTCATGGATACTTCTGGAGATGAATGAAATCTAGGAAATGTCATTGTAGGGATGCTATTGGAGATGAATGAAATCCAAGAATATGTATAAGAAGAAAATGACGGAGACAAAAGAGATCCTTTAAGAAACAGAGGCGGATCGACAGCCATGTTTACTACCTATTACATCTTTTTATCTTATGCCACCATACATTTGAATCAAAATACATGCAATATCAAACTTCAGACATGAAGAGAGCATTGATGTGGTAAAAAATAGGGATATGCCATTATAGCTAGATGCTTTCAAGTATGGACATCTCATAGATAAAACTCACAACCAAGAGGGACCACAAGGCAGGACACCACATCTGTTGACAATGTTTTATGATGTCAAACAATATGATAGGTATCACCCGGTTTTCCCCTTTCAGTGACTAAAAGACAACAATCATAGAATATATTCATATTTAGGACTCAACACCATAATAGTCACCCTAAATCTACTCGATGCATTCCACTATGCCAGGGTTGACATTCTTGATCTTATCTTAAGAGAGAAAAAATGGATTAGTATCTTAGCATCTACTAGATAATCAAAGTTTCCACGAATCAAAATGATCGAGCTTCAGTCGAGTCATTCAAATCATCAAACAAGGATGTCATTTATCCCAAAGGAAGTTCTTGCAATGAATTGGTGTGTAAAAATTAATAACATACATCATCTTAATTGAACATCTAAATAATCCAAAGACTAGGAGAATTTCCAAAACCAACACAAAACCTTAATCAACCCATAAAACGCTCATCATGCAACTTCAGCATGCTCCACACCATGTTCTTTACATACTGAAACAAAAAACATAGTAAATACCTTGCACTCAGTAAAATCACAGGCCAGATTCAAAGCTTCACAAATGTCTCACTGCTACAACTTCCTAACCTATTTGCATGAATCTCAGTTGCAGAAGGAAAACAATTCAAAATACCTCCCTGGAAACATGATGATTATAATGCAAGAAGACCAATTAAACTACTAGTACTCTCCCAAAGGAATATCCTCTCATGCTGATGGGTATGTAAAAATACCAGGAAACTATATATAAGACCACCGAAAATAGGCTTGATTCATTTGAAATCAGTATTAAAAATTGCAAAACAATCAGTAAAGAAAGGAACTTTATGCAACAGTGTAGCAAGTGGAAAGCAATACAATCCACCCTAAAGAGACAGACTCTATACCTAAGAGAAAGGTTAGGCAGATAAAGCAAAGGACATGATTTGGGACATATCTTTATTCCACCTATCATTCCTTGAAATGCTTTTCAAGGAGAGGGCCTTACATGTTTCAAATATTAAGGAAATAAATCAAGTGTGAATATGGGCATTGGCCTGATGCATAGCTGAGATTTTTGCTTGATGAGTATGGGTATATCTCATGCCACTAGATGCTTCACTATCTATTTTGTTTTTCCTTTCTCTTTGATACTGGATTAACTACGGTGTGCAGAGGACCATCTCTTCTCTCAATTTGCATTTAATATCTATGGAGAATTTGTGTTTTTCAAAGGATCCTGAAACCATTGTGGATAATTTTTGTTTAGGGACAACATCATGGAAAACCATATCCTCCCAAACCACTATGCATTGTCATGTTTACTAGTCAAGAAACTAGATAAATGGAGGAAAAATTAAGAGAGAGGATAGAAGGATGCAAAATGCTTGTAGAACCAACAATTGGAGGATGTGGAATCCCAATTGGAAAGCTTCAAATCTGAGGCAACAGGGGACTAATATTATAGGAGGAGAAAACAACATTCGACTTGAAGAAATGGAAGATAAGTTGAAAGGGCTATTGGAGACTCAAGAGAGTTGGGAATTTGCAAGCAGGAAGGAAATTGGAAAGGGAAGCGACACATTTGTATACTCCTCCATCACATTCTGATGGATTCTATAGGCCATAGCAATGGAGAGAAAAGGAGACAATAGTATAGCAGGAAGTGCATCGTAAATTGAACCAGTCAGAGGAGGCTTAGACTTCCAAGGTTGATGGAAATACATGTGATGGGAAAACTCCTTTTTAAAATTTCTGTGTTAGTACATGGTCTATAAGAATATTTTCTAGGAGGACAGTTTGTCAGGAATTGCACATGTTGTCTATAATGTAATAGACGTAGTACTATCGAGCTAGCCAAGGCAGTTAGCACAGCAGAACTTTTGGTGGTCTCTTTTTCCAAAAAGTAAAGATTGGATCTACAAATTTTGCATTATCTTGCTGGATGGTTCAGCTGTAGATTTATTTTAATACATATATATATGTTTATGTTTTTAAAAAAGGATAAAAATTGTAAGAGAATCACCATAAGATGCATTTTTTCACTGATGGTAGGAAATTTCAAACATGTCCCCTATCACAAGGAGTGGTACTTTCATACAAACCATGGAGCTTCCAGGAATTCTACTTCGAAAAAAAATGGCATAATCAAATACTTGGGTGTTCATATGGCTTCCAACCAATTCAGGTTCGGAACCAGCTTCAATTTTAGATAAAATATTGTGGTCCTTGGAGAGTTGGCCTGCTAAATTTATAAATCTTGCAAGGAGGGAAGTCGCGCTAAAATCCACCTTGAATCAAATTCCCAATTAAATTTGTTCCATTCTTGAGGGCCCTAAAAATGTCGAAAAAAAAGGTTAGTTGAGACCTATCCATTCTGACTTCTTGTGCTCTTTTCTTCAATCTAGTGGTTGCACCATTAAACCAAAAAGCTAATCCATAGTATGCCCATGCACCCATCCAGTCAAGTGGGATGGGAATTAGAGATTCATGGCGATTCAAAACTCAAGTATGGAAAAAGGTTGTGGGACTTAGCTTCTAAATATTATTTGTGGAAGCAGTGCATCTTTTCCAAATTCAAATATTTGAATAATTATCCTTTCAAGATCCTTTCTTTCATAAATCTCCTCCAAGAACTGGCCAGTGTCTTTGCAGGCTAATATGTTATGTATGGACAAAACTCATTCCATACATTTTCATCTACCAAGTGATGAAGTAAATGCCTATAATATGGAGAGGCCAAGGTCACATGCCCCTGGAACAGGAACCAGACATTCAACAACTAAATTTAATCCTAAAGATTATGATTTGACAAAATTAAAGACTTTTACAATGAAGGGATAACAAGTTGGATAGATCCCTATTTGTTTGATTATTTGGCTATGGGAATAATTGAAGAAGATATTTTCAAACAAAAAGCCAAAATTCTTTCAACTCTCTTGAGGTCTTATCCTTTCCCAAGAGAAGAAAGAACTATTGTGGATAAGAATTGTAGTCTTGTACTAATAAGGTCTACAAAAAGGATCTTTCTCGGGACATATATAGCAATATAGCAGTTCAAAAACTAAGATTTGGTATTTAGTGGAAATGGTCACGGTGCAAGCATACCAAACCAAGGTAGATTGTTAACCATTGGTACTTTACCTAGGCCTTTGTTTTCTGTGAAGTTAATAAGTACCTACTAAGTTTCCCAATCTGTGGTCATAATCATGGTTAAGTTCCTCCCATCTTCTAGAAGTGTACTTCAGTAAAAAGGCAAATTGGTTGGAGATATTTGATTTGGACTCTTGTTTCATCAATAAAATTGAGTCGTCTAGCATAATGGGAGTATCCTCTGGAATTAGCTCTGGTGGAAGATGAAATAACAGTTTGGAGGCTATATTCAGGCTATATGGATTGCTCAAATTTCAGTCAAAAATCTCCTCTACTCAATATGAAGGGTTAAGAATCTATCCATTTTTTAGCAGAGGGTAACTCACCCAGATAAAACTTGGGAACAAATTGGAGCTTAAGTGGTCTGTCAGGATCAGGTTAGGCTTCAAGGCCAACAAGTTTTTGGGAGACATTTTCAGAGCTTCCCCATGGAGCACCTACCTATCATTGCTTTCTTCGGACTCTCTCAACTGAAACCCTCTAATATGGTTAATTCAGGGGTTTTTGTTCCTAACTCCAATTGTTGATTTAGATCACTGTTGGAGTTTTATTGTTTTCAATTTCCAAGCAAGGTTAAGTCTGGGCAATCCTATTTTGGCATAATCTTTGTTAAGGAATTCAAATGCAATGCTTAAAATCTTTTATTACTGTTAAGATTTATTGTGGCTTAAGTCATTACTTTGTATTAGAGTTTGTTTACTGAATTCCCCTCATGATTGAAATGGGCATCCAATAAATGCATAGTTTCAGTTATGCTTGAACAATCATTAGTTGAAAATCAAGTACAAAAAATTACTTTTAAAAGTTGGTTCTATCAAAAATATATGAAAATATTCAACAACTCATAATTCCTGCATGTTTTGAATATGCAAACTACAATTAAGTTCATACGTAGGTAATTATCCATTCCTACAATCTTTCCTTCAAGGGGATTACATGTTCCTTTTATGATTTTGTGGGTTTTGTCTTCTTAAGAAAAACTAAAGCATTTTCATCCAGTTTATCCCTACCTAGTAAGGACATCAATTTCAGCAAAATTGCATTGCAAATATTTGTAGAGTTCTCTTTTGCAAAAAACAAGCACTTTTAAAGTAAAAACCAAGTGAGGGGTAAAAATTGGATAGAACTTGTGAGATTCAGGGTACTGACTAGAATATAGCATTTGACAGAAACATCTTCCAAAATTTTGAGAATGCAAAAGATTGGAGAAGGAATCCAGCTAATAATTCATAAAATTCGAAGTTCCATAGAATAAATAAATGCTCAAGTGTGGGTTCAAAAGAAAAACAACTACCAGCATATATTTACCTATTCCTTTAAGCTGAGATTCAGAACAATCTCCTTTGATTCCACCTTCACGCATATTTCTAAATCTCAGTTAAAGAAAATAAAAAACTCAACTCCGAGAAACCAAATAACAGTATTAGTTCTTGCATATAAGAAAATCTATAAGTGATATTTAGTTTGGAACAAACTGTAATCCAAAATTTCAAATTGTCTACAATTGTCTTGGGCATTAGGATATGCTTTATGACAATTTATTTTTTAATGGCCTTGCATGGCTAATTTAATTGGCTAGGTCTTTATGCCTATTGGCTATATAGGTTGTGGGGGATGCTATACGGCCTTATTTTTGTAAAATTTACATTTTCTGTATCTTGATAGAAATTTGAAGCATTTTATCAAAATTAAAAAATTAAAAAATTAAAAAATTAAAAATCCTACACCACATACAACATCTATGAAATACCCCTACCAATATAGATTGTTCGAAATGTTACTCCCTGGACCATTGAAAAGTATTTTGACTGAAAATTCACTTACAACTTCTAGAAACCAATTTGAAAAGAAACCATATGATTAACTTTGACTGAAAAAGCAACCTTGAAAAATCACCTAGACTGGAAAATGCAACCTATGATTGTGCTTGATCTACAAGCCTCTGTTAGAGATGAAAATCAACGAGACCTCACACTGACTTTCTCTTAGGAGAAAGTTCAATTTTTCCTCCAACTGTGGACCCTTCCCATGCACATGATCAACTTAGAGTCTCATGTGTGGGTACCACATTTGGCCTTTGAATGGTCATGCTGGTAACAATTCTAACGGTTCAGGGAGAAGCAACTCTAGTAGTTCCAGAAAAAATCAGTCCAATATTTAAACATGAACATCAAGGCATTGAGTCCAAGAATAATAAAGAAAATATGGCAAATGTAGTATGTGGAAAGGAAAATCAATCTCTTCCTTCTTCAGCTAGTTCTATTTTAAAAGGATCACATTGTTTGAACTCTAACAATGCAACAATTTTAGAAGAAAAGGATTCAGTATCTAGAAACGGAACACTTTTAGACCGAAATTATTCTTTAGAAGTTGCAAAAGCCAGGAAAAATACCATGCTTCCATCTTCTCTTGGTGAGAAACCTATTAGCATTGTATATTTTTCAAAGCTTCCCTCTACATGGAACTCAGATGGGATGAAAACTGGAAGTATAACCACACAAGGTGATACTAGCAATAGGCTACAACGTGTTTTGCCTATGACTAATGTATGTATGTTGGATCATACTAAAAATGGGCATAAGACTTCTATACATTTGAGTATTGTTGTTTCTAGTGAAGGGAACAAAATTTTTAAACATTTGGGAAACAGGGATACGATGAATCATGAGCATGGCAAAAGACATTCTCCTGCTAAGGAAATGCTAGATAAACACTTGGGAAAAAGGGATATGATGAATCAGAAGCATGGTAAGGGATATTCTCCTGTTAAGGAAATTCTAGATGGTAAAAAAACAATCAGGGTGCTGCTACTGTGTATCAAGTTGACAAAGCCCGTTTGACCATTCATACTAATATGATTATCCATGTGACAGATTTGGGGAATAATGATACTAACCTTTCATCCTCAGGAAATGTCTCTATAATAGCTCAGAATCTTGGAAATGGAAATTCCTTACTCTCTAAAGACATTGAAATTATGGGAGTCTCATCAAAGATAACTGAACCTGGTAGTCTATCTAATCTGATAGAGGAGTGTAGTTATTTGTTGTAAAATCAGGATTCAAAGATTATTTTACATAGTAAAAAGGTGAATCTTTGGAAGAAATACATGAGGCTTTTGAGAATCATGCCATTGGCACGGGGGCACTTGCTACTTAGAGCTCTTAATGTTTCAAGAAGGAAAAAATGCTTAAAAAGGGAAAAAATGATATATTCTCAAGTCTAAGAGTTCATCTTGGAGGAAGACTATGAAGCTAATGAAGCATGATAAGGGTGTTCCTGAATCCAAACAATGTGTTAGACATTTTGTTTTTGTGGTGGGAAATATGGTATAATCCCATAGTCTGATGTCAAAGGCCTCAGTGTAGGTTGGATTAATAGATGTTAAATAATAACATAATATGATACTAATGATCCCTGTTTAAAATTTAATCAAATTTACTACTGAAATTGTTGCCACATCATTTGCTCAATTTGGAAACAATATCATTCATAACTACTAGGATAGCTGGTAGTCCAATCGAAGGACACAATATCAAGATTGAGTAGGAATGTTATGGTACCAGCTTGATAAAGGCTCAAGTTCATTTCATCTCAAGGATAAAGTAAAACTATGATAAAATAGAACATGCTACACAAGTGAATGCTCAAAAACACCAGGTTCTCAATCTGAAACCCTCTTGGAATAAGTATCTCGTTAATTATTTCCAAGTGGTGAATCATAAGAATAATATTGACAATAAATTAATAAAATTTTACTGATAGCTCACAACCTTTGACTGACTTAAAATAGCCTTCAGAAACCTCTTAGTAACTAGAACATAGAACACAGAAAAAGGAACTTCAAAATATAAATGAAGCAACATGCTTAAACCAAATTTCAACTCCAAGACCATACGCTGGCCCAACAAGTTAAAGGGCATTTTAGCAAACAAACAAAAAAGCACAAAAACTTCCTCCAAGATTTAAACACAAATATCATATTACTATTCAAGGACAACTGTTTATTTAAAATGCCATCAGAACAAATGGTCAAGAATGAAAATCCAACACCAATCTGAAAGATTCACAAACAAGGACAATACAAGGAAATTTCAAAGAATACAATAAAAACAACTTCAAAAAGAGAAAAGAAGATTGCAGTTCATCTAAATATTAACTAATCAATAGCATTCAATAAAAATAGCAGGAAAATGCTCACCTTGAAACCTACTCCAAACCTCCCAATAAGTTATTTCTTCTCTCTAGTAGGGCATTTATGACCAAATGATAGCACTCTTTCAATATCGGAATGTGTCATGCCACAACCATTGTCTACAATGGCAAGCACATGGATCTTTTTTCCAGCCTTCTTATGATACTCCATTTGAATCGATATGTCCAACCTGTTAAAAGAACTTCATACAATCAACCTCAGCATCAAATCTCACAAAAATGGATTACATAATAGCTCCTGGGATTCACCTATTTGATCCATGTTGAAATTGAATCCTAGCTTACCCAGAGGCATTCGCATCCCTAGAATTATCAATAACTTTAGCAAGAGCACCAAAACTCCATTGTGCATGATTGTGACTCAATGTCTCCAAGTATTCACGGTGTGTCTAGGAAAACTTGCACTTAACCACATTTGTATTTGATCTCTCCTATTTGACTTCCCTCATTTGGAATCTATGGAGAGCCCCTTGTTCCATTTTATGTGGAACATTCTCAATTAGAGGTCAAATTTTTTTTTGTACTCGAGGTGAATCACTCTGAATACATCTGCTGACATTTTCAGATGCTCTACACAAGGAAATTATGTGTTTAGGTGGAGCTAACACATTCAGGTAAGGTCCACCTTGTTTATGGTCATTAGAGATCCCACAAGTTGCATTTCCCTTCACCAGCCTTAGATGTAATGTCTGAGAATTTTGCGACCCCAAGTAAGCATCCTCTACAACCACCTTAGAACAAGAATATTCACCTATTATATGATCCTACAATGCCCTGGAGTATAAATTTGGATTCTACAGCTGAAGTACAACATCCACTTGATTAGGCATGGGTTCTCTAAATCTGTTATCTGACCAGCAAACCTTTGTTATCAGCATGGATATTTTTCAATAAAAATACAATAAAATAATGAAAATAGAACTGGAAAATCAAAGAAAACAAATCGGATTACTAATAACCATTTATCATTATGATGCAACAACAACCTAGAACTTCACCATCCCTAGGCAATTTCATAAGGTGATAAGCAACACCAACACGATCAAAATTTCCATTAGGTTGTGTTATAAGGAATTCGTACAATACAAAATGACAAACAACAACCTTTAACAAATATGATATACAAGAAACAAATTTTTCAGGCCATCATTTAAAAAAAAAACAATGAAACCAAATTAACAACATATGGGAATTTGATAACCATCTTGCAATCTTTCATATTAATATCCTCAGATCTATAGATCCTTTGAGCACGCTTCAATTAATTTGGGATCAAACATGTTGAATGAATCTCTCCATTATTAACTGAACTACCATCTACTCTGCTATAGAAGTAACTGAAAACGAAATAAATGTTGTTTCTAGAATTAGTCACTCTTTACAACCATGCAATAATAATTTAATGCAATGAAAAGTAGGAAAACCCTTCTATACCTTTTGAAAATGTAAAGAGGTAGTAAAATTGAAGGCTCACCTTGTCCCTTTTGATGAGATAACCAAGAAATGTTTCAAATTCTGATACTTGTTGCCGATCCTTCCTAGCTGCATGAAAATAAACCCGAGGCAAATTTGACAGTGGAAGAACTGATGTTGGAGTCATGTCCGTAATGTGGAAGGATATAGTGTTGCAAAGGAAACTCAATCTTAGTGACTTGGCATGTATAATTCATAAATAATATAGGAAACTTGTAGGAAATTCAACTACCTATTGCACACCATAGAATAATACATTCCATTAAACATTGGGAAGAGAAAAAAGACAAGATAAATATATTATTGTCCAACAAATGACCAAAAAGGTAGGCCAAAGCAATTGAAAAAAGTACAATCAACAATTACTCCTGCAGATGCGCTGAGGGCTACTACAAAAGCATGAAGCAAGCTAAACTAATTGATGAATGAGTTAGCCATGAAAGAGCATGATCAATTCATGTTGGAGGAAAAAAAAGACGCATGTGCTAGGTATAACAATGAATCCCTAATTAGCATCATAGGATGGAATACAAAAGAATAAAAATAATTCTATGTTATCTAGAAATCAACCCTTTCTGACATATAAATTGATTTGGCTCATGAAGACAGCCTGAAGATAAGTATGTTATAGCATGTCACATTCCAATTTATACAGCAAGTTCACTTAGTGAGATTATATTTCCTTGCAGTCATAATTGAGAGTCACTCTAACTTACCTAATCATGGAAGAATAAACAACTTATCCACAACAAAATAGTGTATAGGCTATTAAAAAAGACTGATGTACTTCAACATCAGATGATCATATACATACATTAGATGGTATTGCATGTGTACATGTTTAAAAGTGATCAGTATATTGTAAACCCTACAAGAATTGCGTCTAGCCAAGGAATTTGAGATGAGTGACATCCTCCCCACACAAGATCAATTCCCACAGTGACATCTTGAGCTCTTGATGCTGAAGAATATAGTTTACCCTGGGTAACATCTTCAAAAAAAGGGAAAGACATTGGAACTGCCTGGTGGGTCAAGGGTTTCCCAAGGATATGTATTTCATATTTTTTAAAAACATATCTATTGAATACCTACAAAGGTCTACTTGTTATTTTTTCAACATTAAGCTAGCATCATTAGGATCTTTTAACTGAGAGAATAACAAGTACAACAATCAAACACAAGAGACAATGAACACAGTGTTTTTCCTCGGGGAAACCATAAAGGAGAAAAACCCGCAACTTCCTTAGAGATAGAATCATCACCAAAATAGTAAAGGCCCCAAAATAGTAAGTGATCTCCTGACAGCAGTAATCTTCTTCTTATCTAGCCCCAGTGTCTTCTCCTTCCTCAACTATGCGCTACACTTGAGTGTGGATGAGTTGTGTGATAAATAGAGACTCTAGTTCTCTATTTATACTAATCCTAACATGACTAAAACCCTACTAGGTATGACCTCTACTAGGAGATTCTAATAACCCTAGTGCCCCAGAACTGCGGGGAATTTAACCCTTGGAAAATCGGAGGGTTACTCACTACGACTTGACATGACTAGTTTACATTATTGATCCTCCCGATCGGAACATCGGGACATGAAAATATGACTCAATTACATAGATACATCCCAGAATAAACATCGGGTTACAATACATAAGATACATAGATGAATAAATTCTGAAGTTACAAATACATCAACACTCCCTCTTAACTAGGAAGGTATTCTTTCGACACAATTTTCAGCACTGGTCTTCTTCTCTATATCATCTAGATCATCTCGTCATCTACATCTCAAATATTCTAGTCTTCAAGTCATTTTCATCTTCAAGTCATCTTCGTCTTCAGATATGGATCATCTCTTAATCTGGATCATCATGGGACATCATCACTGGATCTGGATCATCACTCGATCTGGATCATCACTGGGCATCATCACTAGATCTGGCTCATCACGGGTGCTATCTCATGATTCTTCTCATCATAGGAAATTCTACAAATTCAACCCTTTTTCATGTTGGTTGTAGGCCTAGCCTCCATCTAGGCCTTCTTTAGCACTTATATTTGACTTTCTCATTATAATGGCCCACCCAACACTTACATCTGACCTACTCGTCAGAAAGGCACACCCAACACTCACATCTAATCATGTAGGAACCAATCCTATAATCATATCAGAAAGGCCCAACACTCACATTCACCAGCATGATAGGACACACCTACTATCGTCTGTGAAAAGGCTCAGCACTTACAACCACCAACATGATAGGAAACACCTACTATCATCTATGGAAAGGCACAGCACTCACATCCACCAGCATGGTAGGACACAACTACTACCATCTGTGGAAAGGCTCAGCACTTACAATCACTAGCATGGTAGGACACACCTACTACCATTTGTGAAAAGGCACTACACTTACAATCACCAGCATGATAGAACACACCTACTATCATCTCTGAAAAGGCACAACATTCACATCCATCCAAGAGGGAACACATCCTGCTCACAATTATG
Source organism: Pseudotsuga menziesii (assembly GCA_001517045.1). NCBI lineage: Eukaryota > Viridiplantae > Streptophyta > Pinopsida > Pinales > Pinaceae > Pseudotsuga > Pseudotsuga menziesii. Next base: position 139,753 of record LPNX011053030.1, read on the forward strand.
GAAGGGCTTGCACTCATATCTGATCTTGTAGGAACCAATCCTACAGTCATCTCAGAATGGCCCCCAGTCCTCAACTGAGCTACTTGGTAACTGACCAGGTGCCTCCATTCTCTTAGAGAATGGCAGTTCCTCTTACATCCGACCTGCTCATCGGAATGGCCAACACTTGCATCTAACATGGAAGGAACCTAATCCTTTAGCCATGACAGAATGGTTCAGCCCTTACATCTGATCAAGTGGGAACACATCCCTCTGTCACATCAAAATGGCTTCTCAGTCCTAGACTGAGTTGTCTTGGTAACTGACCAGGTGCCTCCATTCCCAAAATGGCAATTACCTTTACATCTGTCCTACTCGACAAAATGTCCAGCACTCATATCTGACATGGAAGGAACCAATCCTCTCACCATTACAGAATGGCTCAACCCTTACATCTGACCATGGAAGGAACCAATCCTCTCACCATGTTAGAATGGATATGGGTCTCATCACTTTCTCTTGGAGGAAACCTCGATCTGGAGAATACCAAGCTTCTCCCTGAAGTACTCAAACTTCATCCTAGCCAATGGTTTCATCAATGCATCAGCTATCTGTTCCTCTGTTGCAACATACTGGAGCTTCACTACTCCCTTCTGCACCATATCCCTGATATAGTGATACTTGATCTCAATATGCTTTGACTTGTCATGGAACACTGGATTCTCTAACAACTTCACGCAACTCTGGGTGTCACAATGTATACAAGTAGCATCCAACTAGAGATCAAATATATCAGATAGTAGCTTCCGCAGCCATACTACCTCACAACTGGCTGAACAAAATACGACATACTCTACTTCAGCTGTACTCGGTGCCACACATGATTGCTTCCTGCTAAACCAAGATATCACACCTGATCCCATACTGAAGCAACACCTTGAAGTGCTCTTCATATCAATGGAAATTCCTGCCCAATCTAAATCAACATAACCCTCCAGGTTAATCTTTTGATTCGCATCGTACTTGATCCCATAATCAATTGTACCCTTTAGGTACCTTAGAATATGCTTTGCAACAATCAAGTGAACATGTCTCGAATCTATCAGGAACTAGCTCAAAGTGTTCACAACAAAGCAAATGTCTGGTCTTGTGTTCATTAGGTACATCAATGACCCAATCATCTGACGATACATCGTATCATCAACTGACTCTGATGAAGCACCACTCAATAGCTTTAGGTTCGATGCCATAGGTGTGGCCATATCCTTGTATTCCATCATCCCAAACCTCTTCAGGATCTCTACTGCATACTTCCCTTGTCCAAGGAAGATTCCATCTGTATTGTGCCACACCTCCATACCTAGAAAGTAATGCATCATCCCCAAGTCCTTCATTTTGAACTTAGCAGCAAGATTTATCTTCGTATCAGCAATCAACCCATCCATACCTGTCACAAATAAATCATCTACATACACTAGAAGCATCACTGGGTTGACATCCTCAACCTTGTAGTAAAGGTTGGAATCTTGTTTACTCTTGGTAAAGCCCAAACTAGATAGAAAGCTGTCAATTCTACCATACCAGCTCTTGGGTGCCTGTTTCAAACCGTACAGGGCTTTCTTCAATCTGCATACATGAGACTCTCTATCATGTGACTCAAAACCGAATGGTTGTTCGACATACAATTCCTCTTCCACTACACCATTCAAGAAAGCAATCTTGACATCCATTTGGTGTATCTTCCATTTCATCACTACAGCTAGAGAAAGTATTGATCTGATGGAAGTGTATCTGGCTACAGGTGCAAAGGTTTCTTCATAGTCTATTCCTTCTTTCTGAGAGAAACCCCGAGCTACAAATATTGCTTTATACTTTTCAATGCTACCGTCTACAACATGCTTGATCTTGTAGATCCATTTGGAAGTTACAACTGACTTCCCTTATGGTCTTGGGACAACATCCCAAACATCATTCTTCATGATCAATTGATATTCTTGGATCATAGCATCCTTCCATTCTTTACATTCTGTTGCTTCTTCATAACTGGAAGGTTATTTATCAATGAAATCACATAGTAAAGATACATACCTGGAGCAGGATCTGGTCCTCTTTCTTTCTCTGTGATTCTCTTCTGGAGCCCCATATCTTTATACACCTTGGATAAGTTCACATACATAAGCAGGTTTCCTCTTATGAGGATTCTTCTCCAAAGGTGGATCTACAGGTCTTTGTGGTTCCTCGAAATCTCGATCTTCTTCTTGAGTTTCTTCGTTCATGGTTGTATCATGATTTCTGGGCACTTCTGCTTCTGCTTCTTCAGGTTCTTCAGCAGGTCTCTTTCTAGATTTGTTGTAAGCTGTGTCTTCATCAAATCTCACATCCCTGCTGATGTCAATCTTCTTGTATCCTGGGAAATAGATTCTATAAGCCTTCGAGCTTTCAGAGTATCCCACAAATATTCCCTTCTTTCTTGAAGGATCTAATTTTGTTCTCTTCTCTTTTGGAATGTGTATGTACACAGGACAGCTGAATATTTTGAGATGGCTGACTTCTAGTTTCTTGCTAGAGAAGACTTGTTCAAGAGTCTTGTTCTCGATTACTCTATGTGGAGTACGGTTCTGTACATACACCACTGTTCTAGCAGCTTCAGCCCAAATATGCATAGGAAGATCTTGATCATGAAGCATTGCTCTTGCAGCTTCCATGATGGTTCTATTCTTTCGTTCTGCAATCCCATTCTTTTGTGGATTATAAGGAGTGGACAACTCCCTCTTAATCCCTGATTCTTTGCATAGCTCTTTGAATTCATTTGAACTGAATTCTCCAGCATTATTTGATCAAAAAGTCTTGATCTTCTTTTCAATGTGATTCTCGATCAAGGCTTTGAATTCCTTGAACTTACTGAATACTTCATCTTTGTTCTTCATGAAGTAAACCCATGTCTTTCTAGAAAAATCATCAATAAAAGAAACATAGTATGCATAACCGCTTAGTGAGTTTGATGACATAGGACCGCATACATCGGAGTGGATGATTTCTAGTATGCCTTTGGCTTTTCTTTCATTGTTGGGAAATGTCTTATTTGTATTCTTCCCCTTCGCACATCCTTTGTAGACCCCATCATGTTTTGCTTGGAATTCTAGAATACCTTCAGCAACTTTGCTTGCAATAGGTAGTGCCTTGTAATGCACATGTGCAAGCCTTCAATGCCAAAGCTCATTTGGCTCTACTGTGTCATGGACCAACGGTTGTTCTGGATGGCCCTTCAATTTGTACAGACCTCCTTCCAATCACTACCACATCATCGATGGTGTTTCCTCTAGGCCACATAATGACTTGACCATCTATGAATGCAACCCTCATTCCTTTTGCATCCAATGCTGATATGGAGAGAAGGTTCTTCTTGAGTCCTAGAACAAACAATACTTCTTTCATTGTTAGAGACTTACCAGAGTCTATTTTATATGAAGATTCCCCACTACCTTTTATTGGATATTGGTAGTCATCTCCTAGCTTCACCTTGTGAGGTGAGTCATGTTCTGATAGTCTCACAAAGGATTCCTTGAATCTAGTCATATGTTTGGAAGCTCCACTATCTATAAGCCAATCATCACTTCCATGAGTAATGTTACCTATAAGAGCGGAGATCAAAACATATTCATCCTCGCTTGAAGAATCTTCACTTTCATATCTGGATCTCTTCTTGGATGGTTCATCATCCTCTGCAGCATGAGCATGATGTCTTCTTTTTTTCCCCTTCTTCTTATGAGAGTGACCCTTGTTCTTAGGGAAGTCTTTTGCAAAGTGTCCTCTTTCATCACATGTATAACATCTTATTTTAGATAGGTCTCTTCTAATGTTTTATTTATGATGAGGATCCTTACCTTTGGAGTAATGAGGTCTTCTTGTGCTTTTATTGGAGTGGACTGTGAGAGCTTGGTCTTCATTTCCCATCTTCTCTTCTCGAGCTGCTATCCGTGCTTCTTCTTGAGAACATTCTTCCCATAGTCTGCTGAATTTGACTAACTTCTTTATAGCACAAATTCCTTGGATGAAAGAATCCCATGACCTAGGAAGGACATTTAGTGTTGTCATCATAATCTCTACATTCTCCACTTCTTCATCTACAGCTTATAATTGTTCCTTGATCTGAGAAACCCTTGTGAAGTAAGACTGGATGGTCTCTGCATTTTGAATATTCACATTCTTCAGTTGATTCCTCAGAGTCATCTTCTGGTTTATGTTCTTCCCTTCAAACAATTTGGTTAGGGAATCAAGCATGGCTTTAGGTGTCTTGAGAAAGGAAACCTGTGGGATAAGGTGATCCTTGATAGAATCACCAATGATTCTCTTTTCCATAACCATTCTCTTCTTATGTAAGGCCTTTGCCTCATCTCCCTCTGGAACTAGAACCTCCTCATGAATGTAGGTGTCTAATTCATTCTCTTCTAGGACCAGGGAGATCCTATACTTCAATGCTCGGAAGTTATCAGCTCCCTCAAGCTTTTCATCAGACTTGGTATGATGAGACATCTTAAATGAGAACCTCAAATTGAAATACAAAAGATTTTATATCTTACGAGGTTCAAGATGTCAGATCTGAAACTTGAGCTGAAATCCTGTAGAGCTGGATCAGGAGCAAATTATGGTTTTGTTTTTCTGGAGTTCTATCCACCCAAATGCCTTGAAATTTGTCCCTAACTTCGATTTTGGGGAGGAGATCAATCCAGTCCTGGGCTCACTAAAAAATTCCTCTTTTGTGAAAATCCCTAATTTTCGGCAGTAGTGTCAGGTCCAAAATTGAAAAACCTCAGAAATGGATTCTGCTTCGACAGAAAGATGCGCCATAAGGAGGAGAGTTATTCCAACTTACTTTTGCTAAAAATCTATGGAGGAAGATCCAAAAACTAGGAATCCCTAGTTCCCGCAGCTACACAATGTCTTCTTCTCAGGTTAGCTCTCATACCATGTTAGTTTTTCAACATTAAGCTAGCATCATTAGGATCTTTTAACTGAGAGAATAAAAAATACAACAATCAAACACAAGAGACAATGAACACAGTGTTTTTCCTCGAGGAAACCATAAAGGAGAAAACCCTCAACTTCCTCAAAGATAGAACTCAGCACCAAAACAGTAAAATCACCAAAATAGTAAGTGATCTCCCGACAACAGTAATCTTCTTCTTATCTAGCCCCAGTTTCTTCTCCTTCCTCAACTATGCGCTACACTTGAGTGTGGATGAGTTGTGTGATAAATAGAGACTCCAGTTCTCTATTTATACTAATCCCGACATGACTAAAACCCTACTAGGGCCGAACTCTACTAGGAGAGTCTAATAACCTTAGTGCCCCAGAACTGCGGGGACTTTAACCCTTGGACAATCGGAGAGTTACTCACTATGACTTGACATGACTTGTTTACGTTATTGATCCTCCCGATCGGAACATCGGGGCATGACAATATGACTCAATTACATTATAGATACATCCCGAAATAAACATCATGATACAATACATAAGATACATAGATGAATACATTCCGAAGTTACAAATACATCAACACTACTAAGTTTGCAACAAATAACAAACTCTTAAAAGAAATAAGAGGAAATATAGTTATTATTCGTTCTTCTGATTCAAAGGAAAGGATGACAAGACTCTTATACGTAAAAGAAAATATGGAAAGCATTCTGAATATTGTGAATAGACAGAAATTTATATAATTGTTGAATTACTTTCTAGTCAACGATTACATTAATAGTCAATTGACCAATCACTTACAAATTCCTATCCAAGCATTATAAAAAACATAACTTGGATGATTTTTTTTACAGAATAAGCAATCTGCAGTTAACGATGTAATCTCATCGATGTGAAATTATGTTGATATAATTTTGGGTTATGTTGGGTCTCTTTTTTAGACCTAAAGAAGAAATCTTTCCTTTTGGTAGGATGAAAATAAAATTTTTTATTATCTTTCAATGAAATCATGCAAGAAAACTAAGCCTTCAGAAAATGTACACAAGTCACCTAAAGTATCAGATAAGGATATTAACCACACCTCAAAGCTAAAAGGAATATAAATTCCACATAGAATGAATAAAATATTAAACACTCTTCCAATGTTTCAATATGGCTATGAATTGTATCAATCTTTTCATTTTTTGTCTCTTGTGCTGCAAAGGCAAGGCCTTCTTAAATGGGAGGGTATTACTTATAAATTATACCTAGTAAGCTAGTAACCACTCTGGTGAAAAACATGTGTTTCCTCCTTTGAACTTACAATTCAAATCTGAAGAGGGTTAGTAGGGTATGTACACCTTCATAGACTAAGCAATTAAATCATTACGAAAAGGAATTCCCTCTCCCCACAAGCAAGGGAATCTCATACATCAAATTTGGTGTTTCACTATATCATGACCTTAAATTAGATGATTATTATTAGTATCGGAATCATGTACCTTAGCATAGTTATGTATCTTATGATGTATATCTACGACAATGTTCTTCACTACATATCATAAAAGCTTAACACTTTTACTCATTAGAACCTATAGCACACTATAACCATTTAAAAGTGAGTCACAAAGGGGATTCTAGTAGTGAGAGGTATTAGAGCCAATGCTCAACAACATTTCGGATATGTGAAGGAAATCCACCTCCAATAAATAACTACTAATCAAGCATCTCATTCTCAAGTCCATGTTTTAAAAATCCATGAACTCAAACTAGACCTCGGTAGCTTTGTCAGACCTATAAATTTGCCAAAATGGTTTAGACCAATGCAGGTGGGATCAATTGGAACCTTCATTTGGATTTGTACTTTCAGGGGTTTTCTGTGAGTAGCACAAATGTGGTTTTGGGGGATTCTTTATCCGTCCTCTAACTGAATTCAGACAATTCAATTTGATTCATATTAACATGTTGTACCACAACCAAATTTTAATACTAATTATAACCATTCCAATCCAAAACAATATGTGAGCAATGAATCACTGATATTTGCAATGGATTCTCTGTTGACCTCACCAATGGACAGAAGCTTGCATTGGTAGAGAACTTGCCTTATGGGCCCAAGGGACAATGATTTCAATAGCTCATGTGCCCTTACTATAGGAGAAGGGTGTCGGCCAAACTGTAAGGAATGCTTAAATATTACTCTTATAACAACACTTACAACAAATTAATTTCTTATGTTATTAATGACTTGTAATAAGCTTAATAAACATAATTCAGTATGAAAAATAAATGAAGGAACAATGAAATATTTTATACTAATAATACTAGAGATGTTCTAGAGAAAATTGCTGGCACTGTGATAAGAAATTTCTAATAGTCATTGCTTTGCTAATAGTAAATCACATATCACACCAGCCTTGGTTCTCACATTTTTCACAGCCAGGTGCAACATCCATTAGCTCCAAACAACATCAAAAAGTTATTCTTTTGGAATGACATAGAATAATTCCCATTGCCTATACATACAACCCCATTAATATTTAACAGTTGGACTGACTAACCCTCTCAACTTACTATTGAAAGGACAACTGGTCATAAATGAACAATAGAATATATTGAATGATATGAACTATAACTAGCTTAATTAGTTGACATCTGGACTAATTGGCATCATTTATAGTTGTTAAGTTCCATAATACCCATTTGCTTCTTCTGCATATTAACTATACTGTACAGCCTGTCCATATAAAAAATTGTTACTTATGGGAGCAACTGGACTAGCAGCTGAATAAGTATATTTGCTAACATTCTTCTGTGTTAGTTTTGTTCACCCTTTTGTGCTCCCTTTTTTATCAACAACTAACTCTGCAGATAGCCTTCCTATTTTATGTTGCAAATCAGAGACAAAATCTCCCATTACCTTTGCCTTTGTATTCTTCTTATAATCAACCTGCTTCAAATCCAACCAATATAAAGCACATGCATCACAGCCATTCATTTCATACTCATAAAGATGCCATTCGAACTAATTTGATGGCCAAGGATCCATGTAATACGATCTCTTAAGCCCACCAAGTTCCTTCATGACTTGCTTTCTTGATTCATGCCATCCACGACCATTATAATCTTGCAATGATCGTTGCTTTCTATTTCCACTCTCAAAAGCCCTTCACGGCTTGTCAAAAAAGAGCCACTGTCTAATAAATTCCCCTTGAAGAACAAAAAATTCAAAGAGCTCTGCAAAAATAAGACAAATACCAGACAATGAAGAAACTATAAGACCTTATGTATCTAATCAAAGAACTTTTATCAACAAATTTAGTTTCTCTAAAAACAATAAGCTCCTTTGTGACTTTAAAAAATCATGTTATCCATGACTTTCGATGTCCTTTTTCTTTGTATTTTTCCATAAATGTGTAAGTACATGCAATAGGTATGCATACTGTAATATGTTAATACCATACCAGGTGCATTTCAGGGTGATTTTGTTGTTGCATCACCTTCACATTTAGGAATCCTCAAAGCTTTTCCCACAGTTTTAACACCAAGGGCATCAAATAAAAGGCCATCCTTCAGGTCAATTCCTCAAGGTAGTAAAACAGGTCCCATTCCTGGTGGGCCTTCATTCAAAGCCACAATTTCATGAAAATTTCTACAATAGTATTGGCACCAGTCTGGTCCTTAAGCAGGCCTAGGAAAATCCCAAAGGGCAGATTTGGGGCCTAAGAAAGCCTCGAGAGGAGGAGAAATTCCTGGGCATGGACCTTGAAATTTAGGTATATTCACTTCCTCAACCTTAGGGTCTAAAGAGAAGCATAGATTATGATCAAAATCCTGATTCATTTGGGCCACCACTTCCAAGCCCTCATCAGTAGTTTGCAGTAATGATTTTGTATGATTTTTTCATACCTACTAGTCCCATCAATGTTTTGTGCCTATGCATTAGCGTGGTCCACATAGAAGTCCTAAAGACAACCAAAATGTACAATTTGTCAAAACAATCTCAAATTATTGCCAGCAATTGTACAGTAATATTAAGAAGAATCATTTGGCAACACCTTTCTCATTTCATTGGGTGGAATCACCTCCTGAAAACTAGATGGATTAGAAGCTTCAAGGGTATTTTCATTAAGTTGAAGCTTAGAGATTTATGGTGCTGCAAGAACACTGGTAGCATCATCTTCCTCTTCATGAAGTTGCAACAAATGCCACATATTGCAAGACAAATCTAATGAACATAGGCTTGCTTCCTATATAATAAGCTCAAACAATAAGGATAATGAACTATTTGATAAAAAACTTATTCTATCTATATTTTGATATGTTAGCTCTTGTTACTCGTTGAAAATATTAGACTTTAGCATTATACATAGAATAGTGATTGAAGAGGTCAACAAAACAAATAAATGATACAAGGAAAACATAATGGAAGATTCATCTGATAACCGTGAATTCTGGAAGTTCATAAACCTTTACTTCGATAGGATACAAAGCTAATTGAAAGAATTATTTACAATGTATTGACCCTTATGTTGTTCTTACTGAAAATAAGAATAAACAGAGTTTGGAAAAGAGGTTAGAAAGTGACCAGCATTGATGTAGTGGGTGATGCCTCATGTAGCTCAGTTTTCCATTCCCACAACAATTGATGAACCTACTCCTCCAAAACTAGAGCATCATTGACTCGGATCTCTTTCCTGGCCTTCTTCACGTTAGTGAAGATTCATTGCAAGTCATCAACCGTGGTTTTGGCCTTAGTCTTGAATAACTTATGAGTTGTTGATTTTGACATGCTCTTTGACCTTTTCCCCATCATCTGAAACTTATCACTTCTAGTGCAATTTAACTAATGTATGAAGCACAATCCCTAGAAGATTCTTACGGAATCACTACTAGAATTAGGTATTGTTCCTTTTGCAAGGTGTTTTATAATTGACTTGACATCATGCAAAATTTTAAATAGTTATCTCAGCAAATTTCTTAACAAAATATCTAGTGGAAATGAACTCTGATCCCAGTGAACTGATTAGTCTAATCACCATGCAACCTTTTCCAAAATTATTAAGAGAACAAATTCATCTCTTCTTCAAACAAATTGTCTATTGGAAGTTTGATCTTGGTCTGTCTTAAGGGAACTTTCGTATAAAAGGAACTATCTTCGAAAAAATGTACATGGCTATCCATGATGTCTGACACCAACTCTGCTCCTCGGCTAAAATGACGGATGGAAGACCATTTTCTCAAACAAAAACAAACCCATATGTCTCACCACTTGATGCAAACTATGCTACCCACTAACTTCTCCAATATTCTACTTCAACAAACCATATATAATATTTGCAAAATGTTTGACTAATCTTCGTTCTGAATTATCAACTATTCAATAGGTTACTCGAATCAATTGGTGCCTGGATCCCATATTGTTCATTTCAAAAAATTAAGCCCTTTCTTCTGAATGACCATAATCTTTCGCGAAGATCAAAGTTATTAATAGATGAAGGAACAAGAGCTCAAGTTGTATTCATAACTCCAATAACCCAGCATACGCAATCTTAGGAAGATCTTCAAAATCCACTGCTAATATAAATGTAATCTAGGGAATATCTTCAAAAACCTATGCCAATATACTCTTTAATTTCTATAATCCCATTACCAGTTTCCAATCCAAGACTCAACAAGTGATTCAAACTGCTATGAGACTCAAAATGAAAACAAAAAATTATGCTACAGCCAACTCTGTATCAGTCAATCACAGCAGAAACCCATTAAACACCAAATCCTACTCAAAACATTAATTTGCTATGCCAAACCCCAAAACATTCAATTTGGGTTCACTAGTAATGAATGTTTGAGGCCTTGATTATGCAAATAAAAAGTAAGGTTTGAATCCGAGGCACTTCCAACACAAACTAAAACACAAAGCTTATTGAAACCCCAAAACCTAGGTCAAGTAACAAATAAGACTTGAAAATAAATAAGAAGAACCTCATATTAAGGTCATTTTGCTCCATTTTTCAAGCATTTTTCTACACAAAAATTCAATGATTCCTTTCTCTAGCAATCCAAGAAGAAATTTGGGGCAGATAAAAGGAAAGACACCTTCAAATAATGAAAAATTGAATGAGGGATCTCATATAAAATGCCCGGGACTTGCTAGTAAAAAATAGGATCCTGTGAATGGTGTTTTGTCCATACGTTGGCCAAATGCCAAATGACAAATGTCAAATGTAAAACGAAATGAGCAAACCGCTCAAATATATAGTTCTTTCTATTACGGGTTTCAATACTATATGATATTATTAAGTAGAATGGTACATACAAATTTAAGGATCAGTTTCCAGTCTTGGATTATTTGCCACATCTCAAGTATCAATGGTTGGCCAATATATGACAAACAAAGTTAAACTTTGTGAGGTACTTAAACATCAATATTTGTGAAAGTAAGTGTACAAGGCCATTTAAAGTGTAAAGATTAATATTTTGTAAATAAATTTAATAAACGTTAATAGAGCAACAAAATCCCTTCACTGCTGGATTATTTTCTCCCTTTACTATTAGATTGTTTCTCCCCCTTCACATAAAAAAAATTTAATCAAGATAAGGAACTAAGTCATATTGTTCCATTGAACATGATAAGCCAGATAAAAGCTTTATTGTCAGCTAATAATTTCATTAAAATTAGGATAAACCAAGAGAAAACTAGAAAAATGGATGCAATGTATTTGATACAAATAAGACATTAAGGTAGTTTATTTATAGAAGTTTTACAATATTGAAATTGAAACATGTGTTTAATTGTTCATAATTGTATTGGTTATTAAATTAAATATTTTTTTGTTGTCAAAGTGGTGGAAACCCCCTGACTAGTAGGGTTTCCATTAGCTAAGTAACCATGAACCAGGGGCATCTAAGCCATTAAAATCACCCGAGGATCGCGCCCGGCCTGGACCACACCAAACCTTAACATGGTTGGATTTTTTGGTATTTGACGGGATTAGAACCGAAGACCTTTCAGCTTAGGGGTTGTCTTAACCATACCCCGCCACCAACTATTCTACATCTCGCGAATGGTTATTAAAAAATAAATATCATAATTTGATTTTGAGTTTATAGGAAAAAAATATTAAAAACCAAAATTTAAATAAAATATTTATTAACATAAATTGTTATTTCAATAAATATAATTATTAAATTTCAGCTTACATATTTTTATTCCAACATTAGAAAGATACAAACAAATGATTAATGTAAATTATCTCTTAATTACAAATTTTATGAAAGTTTAAATAAGAGGCTAATTTTCCCATTTAAGTGCATGAGAATGTGAGGTAAGTGAAGGATTAGGGTTTGGGGGAGGAGCCCACCCTTTCCTTCCTATTTTTGGCTTTTGTAAGATTAAAAATTCATCATTTTTTGTAGAGAATGTGGCCCTTCAGAACCCAAAAGAACCAAAACATACCCAAAAGAACCCAAAAAGAGGGTTCAAGTACCCATTTGGGGTCAACTCCCCACTTGATAGTTGGGAAGAACCACGTACTTCACAGAAGAACACAGTTCATTTGGGTTCTTCATGAAAACACATTCATCGATCGGATTACTAAGAAAATTGTTTGATATATTAAAGGAAAAGCTTGTTAAATGGGCTTTGTTACAATAATTAGTTGTCTCAATCTTGATTGCAAATAGTCTCTAAATCTGGAATTTTATCAACCTAAAACATTTCCAATCACCTGCTACGTAAAACCCATCTGAGTTTCAGTGAAATGAAAAGTAAGGTTTTATTGAAACCCAAAAAGTTATCACCCCCAATTACGCTTCACCTGTCACGTCCCCATGCCTCCGACTGGCAAGGAGGACGCGACTACATACTTCCAACACCCAAGCTAAGAGCCCCATGAACAAATGCATACACAAAATGGTTGAAATAGAATGCTGAAGGAAACTGCGTTGAAGTAAAAACATGCACTTATGCAATCATCTACTGGACACAGTGGAAACATTACACATTCAACAAGAATTCATCATACATAGCAGAAACCAACAACATTCAGTCATGGATGCATTCAACATGTTCATCCTTTCATTAATAGAAATTAAGGTTATAGAAGTATAATTAGACAAGATCACTTATCTCATGAAGAAGTTGATCCGTAACCAGCTACGTCGCTGCAACGTTCCACCCAACCATAGGCCAGCGTGCTCCTTAATCTCTCAGCAGCACTGCCACCCCCGAGCTGGGCATGATTCTCCAAGGAATAAGGGAACAACAGGCTTACACATAGCCAAGAATATACAAGCACACAGCCAAGCCAACAGAGTTGGGTTTATCAAGCCATTAAGGAGCTGGAGAAGGCAAATTGCTAAGCTGGTGAGCTCCTTACAGAGACAAGAACACCTACACTAGAACTAGCCTAACCTCTAAGACACCCAAACACACCCAACACGAGGAATCAGTCCCTTCTCTGCTACACAGTCCCTCAGGCCCTGCATTCCCTTCCAGTGCTATTCAGGGGTGATGGAGAAGAAGGCCAGCTCTCTAGCTCTGTCTATGTGGTTTCCAGCCACCAGGTTTATCAAGAAAATCTAAGCCAACATCCCTGCTCCTCTCACAGTATGAAGACCAACCATTGCACTCAGGCAATTAATTTAGCTATCACGGCTTAAACAGGGAAAAATGACTCCCAAGTGGATTATATAGTCCCAAACGTATCAGTGGACATGAGGAAAGAACAACAGTCCCGAAATGTAATCAACATACATTACCAACATACACGGGGAAAACAGCAGTCCGTCTTACATAATTGAAGCCACTGGGGAAAAACATATGCAGACCACACTGGGGACGAATTTACAGTCTTCTGACATGTGCGTGAGGAACAACAACGTAGAGCCCACAAATCAACCCGTGAGAAAAGGATTTTCCCATACCATCCACAAATCCGCAGAAGGAAAATACGTGGATAAAAACCAGGGAAAATCCTGTGCGTGGGAAACAATCCGACCCTGTGAGGGATGAATAGACAATGGAGGTCCTGCGTGAGGAAAAATAGCTCCGTTTTTGTCTGTGGATGAACAAACAACAGGAAGGACACAAAAATTGGAAGTGTTTGAGCCTTCAACACAGTCCTGGAGAGAAGAAGACTTGTGTGAGAGGATGAATAGCAAAATCGTGCGTAGAGTGAGCGTGTGGGTGAGGAAAGATAGTCCTGCCACCCCACTTCCAAGACCATAACTGCCTCAACCACCACCAGCCTTTCTTAATGAAAGTGGTTGAAATAAAACAAAGGAAGAAGACATATGGGTTTTTCTCTCATTGGCCAAGGTTGACAATTTTCCCCCACATCCTTATCCTTGTGAAAATCATGCCCCTTTCTCATTTTAGTTGCCGCAATCGTAGTTGGTCGGGTTCATTTAATTAATTATAGATGCATACTTACATGTTGACCAACATAATATATGCCGCATGCCCCGATATACCATCGGCGACAATTTAAATCCCAAAACATAGCATAACCGATCAATGGTGGGGCCTTGGCCTTTAGCTCCACACCATGATCATTTACAATTTATACATCATATACATCTAATGTAACAGGGTCAAAACTGAGACATTACATCACCTTGCCACCATAACTTTCCTATTGAGACAAAAACATAAAAATAAAAAATAAATGAAAAGGAAAAGAAAAAAATAGGTAGAATAGAGACCTAATTAAATTATTGTCTTAAAAAATTGTTTCAAACCCACTCCTAGTTTAGTAGTGGATCAAGTGTTTTTTATCATGATAGTTAAATTGGCATCAATAGCTAAGTTATTACACATGAGGGGGTCTATAAAGTTACTAAATTCTAACACGATGGATGGATTCAGAGACCCCCTCTGAATCCACATGTCGTGTTAGAATTTAGTAAATTATACAAATTCATTGTCAAAACTATAATTTTCCATTGCTGGAGTGACACAACTAAAAATAACCAAATAATGACCAATTGTTATGTGGTCATTTTTAGTCTAGATATCCCGTGACCAAATTTGGGCATTTATCTTGGTCTTTTTCAGTTTAGTTTTTTCACTTGACCAAAAGTGGTCATTTATCTTGGTCTTTTTTAGTTAGATCAATTAAATTTATCAATTTTGGTCATTTATCCCTTGAAAAAAACTTTGGTGACCAAAACTTTTGGTCTCTTGGTCACTAATCTCTCATTTTCCACTAGTGAAAGTAGTATTCTTGTTCTTATGTACAACAATATCCTAAATCTGTGCATGTGAATCTATGAATCCAAACAAAATGATTATGTATGGAGGAATCTTCCTCTTTGGAAGAAGAAGAATGTGCTCAACTAAATCAAGAATATAGACAACTGCAAGATGAAAACTGGACCCATGTAGAGCAACTGAAATCAACTGATGAGAGAGAAAATGTACTTGAGAATTTGAACCATGTGAGGAACACCGAAGAAACTGATATATCGCAGCCTTGAACATCAAACCATGTGAGGTAAAATCAGCCCCAAGTGTTAGGAGCAAGTGTCCAGACGAATGCAGAATGTCTCCATCTTTACTAGTTCTGTGAGGAGATGAGCATGTGATCAAATAGATATGTATAGAAGCCTTGGGAATGTGGAGAGAAAATGTTTGAGCTCCATAATATGATATATCTTCATAAATAACCAATGATTCACACAATATAATATCAACAAACTCATAAGAGGAAACTAACATCAAATCCCCAACAACAAGTTTGAAGGAGACTTGCGGTACTTGATTTGTCACACCAAAATTGATGACACCAGCTACAAACATGAATGAAGGATCTTGGAACTTAAAATTGAACCAAATAATATCATATCATATCGAAAATGTCTCATATCAAATACAAAAGTGAGGAATGATATCAAATCTCGAGCAACAATTTTGAAGGAGACTTGCAATACTTGATTTTCACACCAAAATTGATGAGAGCAACTACAAGCATCATTGATACATCTTGAAATTTAAAAATGAACCAAATAATATCATATCAAATCCAAATAAATAAGATCCAAATAGGTTGATATCAGATCCAAGTGTGTGCTCCACCGAGACGGTAGATGCACAATTTTCTCCTCTTTCAAAATTCTGAGTATAGGTGCATGCAATCATGTAGGAATTTACAGGAAGCTCTAGATCAATGAGAGTGAATGGATCACTCATAAAATTTGATATTATTTCCAAAATATCCATGGTTTACTTATCTACGCACCAAAAACATCATTAGAGATAGAGCAATCAAATTCCTCTTCTTTTTGGGAAATAATCAGCGATTAAAGTATGCACAAAATTTAAAATAGAAGAATCATTGGAGAATTTTTCCATAGAATGGAAGGAGAGTTTTTCTTCAAAAAATATATTCAAATGTAATATTCTATATCGTCCATGTGAGAATATGATATATCAGAGATCTCATAAACTTCCAGAGTAGTAGGAGGAGTCACTCCAAGGAGACTTTCTTCAGTTCGAATTGACTATGTGGATAATTCTGCTTCTTCATCTTCAACATTTTGCTTTGTTGTAGGAGAGGGATTGAACTCATCCTGCTGGATTTTAATTGAACTTCTCTCAACAGTTGGTATTGGGGGCTCATATCCCATATGAATTCTAGGTCTTCCTGATAAAGGATTCCCTGGAGGAAACCATGTGGTTGGATGCACCTAAATCTATCAAATAATCCTTCGACAGAGTGAGACTTGCCTTCAAGGCATGGAATCTATCATGTTCTTCAGTATGCTCTCCATCATTGGAAATCTCTGCATCTTGTGGAAGGGAAATATTTTTCTGTACACATAGATATTTCAATTGGTCTAGGATCTTCTTCATGCACGATTCTTCTGAATGAAAACCCCTCATACAATAGAGACACTTTTTCTTCTTCTTGGAACCCGAGGCTCCTTTGGAAGTCTTCTAATTCTCTTTAGGATTAGAACCAGATGCATTAGGTTCCTTCCCCTTAGGCTTTCGTTTAGCTTGCGCTTTGGTAGAGTTTGTCACTAGAAGAGCTTGATCTTTGGAAGTCTGGATGACTCCCACCTGGACCACCTTCTCTTACTCCTGTATAAAGGACTCGACAAAGGAAATAAGTGAGGGAATATTCCAATTGGGACTAGAAACTCTTCCAAAATGGAATATTGAGACAAATACATAATACTCACTACCTATTTTTATGAGTATGGAGAGCACACACTGCTCATCCTTTCTTTCTATTCTGCACTGTTGGCATTGAAGTGCAAGACACTTGAATTGAGTAAAGAATTAATGCATGGCGTCGAAACTACTGGAATGAAAGGCTATCAAATTGTTCTCCAGAATGTGTTCTTGAAGCTCATAGTTCTTGCCAAACAACACTTCAAGATTCTCCTAATATTCCATGGGATTCCTCAAACCTTCAAGGTGAAAGAGGAGATATCTAGATATGTGAGTACACAGATTATCAAAAGCTTCATATAAGCGGTTCAAAAACTTGTTTTTCTCAGGTGGATGATGGGGCTCAACATCCCTTCCAAGTATTATCTTGAAGTATCCTTTGTTGCACAAGGACACCTGCACACCTTCCCTCCAATCAATATAATTGAAGAGCATTAGGATAAGAGGTGTCGAGGGTTGAGAATCCATAATTTTCCTACTGAAAGATGACAATATATTCACACAAGCTACGTAGCACCTGTAGAAATTCACTGGAAAGCAAAAATCATTCAAACTATGTTAGAATTAATCCTTCCCTCTTGACATGAACACTTTTTCATGGTCCTTCACACCCACACCGTCACTCTAAATAAATTCAAAGGAATCAAAGCACTCTTTGCGGGACTTCTGTGGAAACCCAGCTACTTTTGGTGTTCAACGAAGAGTAGACAGAATTGAATCTTTCATGATATGGATTTGATACCATATTAGAATTGTTTTTCCATTATATTTTTAGAGAAATGAGTGCAATCATATTCTTAATTACTATGCAGTGAAAGGGAATGAAAAATACACATTGAACAAATCAAATCTCACATGAAACAGATAAGTATTGCTCAGATAATTACAGTATCATCTTCATTAAAGAATCCAGTGTTACAATGGTGTTACATAAGGAGGAATTCAAATCATTAGGGATGAATTCAAATCCACCAAATGAATCTAATTATATCTGACTGCATGGCTAACTAAAGATGTTTAAATCACTATCGGAGTTCAACTAGCTAACTTGAGATGTCAAATCTAGTCCCTCAATTAGTTATAATCAGTTAAAATAGTCTAACTAAAGTGGTAGGTGAGAACTAGTGCCTTCCCACATGCATACATGTATAAATGGTTCTAACTAAACTGGAGGATATCTAACTGAATGTAAGTGAAGAATAATTAATATTAACTAGTTACCAATTGCCCGCAACTGAAGGAGGTTGGTGAGAGAACTCCCAGTGGCTCCTAAAATGTAGGGATTGGTATAATAGGCACCTAAACAGATGCATGCAAGTGCATTCAGTTCTAGTTAGCCTCTATCGGTGTTCCACACACTCTAGTAACTGGTACATGTGTCCCCATTTAGGCCATGTGGACCCATTGGTACTAGTGGACCAAATAATGATTAAAAAACTCCTATGTTAAGCTAATATAATGTAATAGATAGTTTGGACAAGGGATAATTATAAATACTAACACTTAGAATGTATGTAGTGAACAATCCCACAAAATGGGAGGATTACTTGCACCTTGCAAAGTTTGCATACAACAACAGGTACCATACCTCAGCCAAAATGAGTCCCTTCAAGGCAATATTTGGAAGAAAGTGTAGGACACCAATAACTTGGGATATCCTCATGGACAGGCTCATGCTAGGGCCATATTTACCGAAATACCTAGAACAATTAGTCACCAAAGTGCAACAAAATCTAAAAGAAGCACAAGACCACCAAAAATGTTATGCAGATAAAAAGAGAAAGGATAAATATTTCCATGTCGGTGAACATTTTTATTTAAAAGTAAAAGAAAAAATAAGTTCATTGAGCCTTGGGAGGTACGGAGAGTTGGCACCAAGATTTTTTGTACCCTTTGACATACTGGCCAAGAAAAGGCCAGTGGCATATGGATAAGCTTTACTTGCTCACATAAAGGTTCATAATGTTTTTCACGCATCTTTATTAAAGAAATATATCTATGATAGTAAACATGTGATTGATTGGTCCTTACTGCATGTCGAACCTGAAGGGGAGTTTATGCTAGATCCCCTTCACATTGTGTACAAAATGGAAATAAAACTCAGGAAGAAAACTATTATCCAGTTGAAAACACACAATGGACGCACTTTGGGCCTGGTGAGGCCACATGGGAGAATGAAACCACCATGAAAGGGGCTTACCCTTCCTTATTCAATGATTTCATTTCTAGTCCCTAGAACACCGAGACAGTGTTGTTCTAAGAGGGGATGGATGTAATATCTTGAATTTCGACCTTGAATTATATTGGGCATGAGCCCCACTACACATGATTTTACTTTTATGTTATATTTGTTTCCATATATTGGGTGTATGTCCCACTGCACATGAGTTATGTTGGTTATATAGAAATATTGGGCATAATCCCCAATGCACATGTTTTATTGTTTTGTTCCATGATTATATATTGGGCATAGGCCCCATCGGACAAGGACTATTTTTGTTGTACTCGGAAGAGGACATGATGTACTGGATTTATTTATTACGTGATTAGGCACAAGCCCTAATTTACCGAGATGATTTTTTTTGTGATGTAGTGTGCAGAAGACTAATATACATGTTTGATTTCTATGATGTGTTGGGCATACTCCCTAGAGCACATGGGTTATGAAACTATGTGTTGAATGTAGGATCTAGAGCACACAAGTAACCCCATCAAGTAAAGAATAAAAGTGTTGGGCATAAGCCCTCGAGAACTCTAACATGATGTTGAACATAAACTCTAGAAAATCGGATATTTGGCCATTGTATCCCTAGGCATATTGTACAAATGAATCCTAGTATTAGTGTCGAGAAAAAGGATATTGAATGGCACTAGTGTTTTTCAGTGTTGAGCATAAGCTCTGAATAGCACTAGGGGTTACTGTAATTAAGGGTGTTGAGTTGGAAGGAAATAGCACCAACCTCCATCGTACTTATTTAAGTTGATTAAATGAAATTTCAATCTATTTGTCATCAAGGACTGCAAGATACTGCCATGAAAACGAGGTAATCCAACATGCAAGGAAATCTAGAGCTACGTGTCCTAGTTTACTGACCAAACCTACATGAGGGCTTGTTAAAAGAATTAACATAAACTAAAGAAGCATCGAATAAAAAAATATGCTACTTAATACATGGATAATAATAGATGACTAAATTGAATAAGTCTCTCTCTCTCTCTCTATATATAGACAAAGTTATTTTTAATAAATATAGGTAAAAGACCTAAGTGAAGTATACATCTACTTATGAGAATAATAGATATATATATGTGAAAAGAAATAAAGATAACAAAATTAATAAGTAAAAGTATATGTATATATTACATTATAAACTAAATATTTAAATGAAAATTCTATTCTAAAACTCAAGAAGAAAATAGTAAAAGTTCATAGTTATCTATAATTAATATATATTACTTAAAAATCAAACCAAGAATTATTTTCAAGAAGATATTAAACTCTTGATTTAACTGAAGTTAACCAACTTCCCCTTTTCCAAAGAATATCTATAAGAGAAAATCCAAGAGAAGGCTTGGGGGATCTCATCATTATTCTTGGATGGGATTGGAGAGCATGTCCAAAACTAGCACTTAGAGAATATAGATCCTGACTTAAAAATAACGACAACCTCATCCTTAGGAGTTGTAGTTTCTCTTGCATGTTGGTTGTCTATTTTGCCTCCAAGATAAATTTAATTCTTTCATCATCTATGTAGCCACTAAGTTATGTGTACTATCTCCATAAACAATTGAAGTGTAACACTCATCATCCATCTTGCACTCATCATCCATCTTGCACTTGGTCTCGAGGTCTTCTTGAAGTGTAAATAGTGAAAGTGTAACACTTACCACCAATATTTCACTTGGTTTTGAAGATGGGCATTCTTTTATTTTTCTCCTTTTCTTGAACATTTTTTGTAGTTTCAATAGCACACTTCTAAAAATCATGATCTTCGTCTTATGGAAAACCAATAATCCCATCAATTTCTTTCCATATTGTTGGGTCTCATAAGTTGTGCCCAAATATGTCATAATCAAAACATATATAGTATTAAATCATCCACATATTTTCCATAACCTCTTCCTCTATTTTTCCTTATAAAACTTGTAACGACTGTAGTCTTCATTCACTACTCTCTTCTAGTTGTTATTCCTATTTTTTTAGAAGTATATTATTTTCTTACCAATTTCTATGTGGCCCTCAATATCGGTTAATAAGATTCAAAAATTCAAATAACTATGGCCATGTAGTTAGTTCATCTTTAAATATAAATTCATTCACATATTTTACAATAAACGTTTTATATACTTAGGTCATTTTCAATTGAAATATAAAATTATTCACATACTATGACAATGAATTGTTCTTTTTCATGAAAAAAAATAGTACTTTTGTTATTCATATCAAATATAAAAAAAGTACTTTTGTTATTCACATCAAATTAAAAGTATAAAATGTAACAATAAAATTCACAAAATCTTAATCATCTTACCTCCAAAGACATATCAATAAAAGAATCAATAAAAAAAAATACAAGAAAAAAATCTCATAAAACAAGACCCCATAGAAAGACTAATAAATGACATAAAGCCATAATTCCTAGAGACCAAAAACACTATTAGTGGAATATCCTCAAAACCCTAAAAACACTAAGCCAAAAGATCTAAGAAAAAAAATCACATAACATGTTTTAATAGCAAAGTAAAAAAAATTTCACAAGTAATTTAGCAAAGTAAATAAGTAATTTAGAAGGAAAAAATTAAATACAATTTAAAAATCATTTTCGGGTTTTTTTTTTATCTTTTCTAAAAAGCAACTTGTCATATTCAAGTTGTAAATTTCACATTTAATATGACTTAACAATAAAGAAAACCAAATTAATGTATAAAACTCCTTATTTTTGGTAAAGAAGCAACCCTTTCATTATGATTTCATCAATAAAATTTAAGGAAATATGCATAGCCCTTTCCAATTTAAACTTATAAAATCATATTAAGTATACCATAATCCTTACTATGGGATTTAATCTTATAAGTTATATTATTTAATGGTTAAATACTATAATATAAAGTCAACGAGTGCATAGCCCTTTCCAATTTAAACTTATAACTTATAAAATCATATTATTTTACTTTAAAAAATAATGAGTATACCAGAATCCTTACCATGGAATTTAACCTTGTAAGTTATATTATTTAATGGTTAAATACTGTAATATAAACTTAACGGGTATCCACCCTCAAGACAACCATAGGAAGTGCAGATCAACGACTTTTAGGTATGAGTCCTTATTTTAGTAGTTGGTAGAACTACATACAGTTTCCAAAGTAAGCATATGATTTGTTGGCAGCGACAATACTACGGCCTGAGATAATTCCCAAATAACCAGAACCAGTGCAGAGAATAAGAGTCTACACAGATGTGTCTTGAGTTGAACCATCATTACATTGCGTAGGGAATTTGGGCATCTGTTGGACTGTAGCTCCCAAACAGAGCAGAGAGTTCCCTGTGAGTCCAGCCAGGTCTGCACTGAAGTTGGGATTTGCCTTGGAAGTCACAGAATCCTGTATGATTGATAGCTGATCCTGTGGAGGCTGCAACTGTAATCCTGAGTTTGGCCGGGGGAAACGGGGTCGAGGTCGTTATTGTGGCAATGCATGGTATAAATTGGTTGTCTTTAACGAAATTTTTTGTATAATTCGTTCCCTCACCAATAAACAGGTTGGACGAGCCAGCGTGCATAGCAGCCATACCAAGCTGACTTAGGGAATGCATATGTTCGCCTTTGTAGGTTGTTATTACAACGGTCGGGTCCTCGGAGCATCTCTGAACCTGCCCAAAATTTGCCACCGGGATTTAGATGGGTCCGGGTCGTTCACATAAATTCTATGTAACAAAATTTGATTATTACCACGGCTGGTTCAGAACTTGTCCTTGTGCATACGATTCTTTGGGGCGCGGCCGTCGATCCCCAGCTCAGCGCGTGAAGCTTCCTGTTCAGCGACTTCTTATGACAGCAGGGGCTATCATCGATCGACTAATTGATTCGATTGTCAATCCGTGCCGACTCCAAGTAATTCATTATCCTCTTCTTTGAATACTAGCATTTGCACCGAAATGTGCAAAAAAAACATGTCAAGAGGGTAAAAATATTCTTCTTTCCATTAACTTTTTTTATTTACTTTGCCAGATTGGAAAATAATATTGAGATTTGAGATTTTAGCTCAAACACATTTTTGACTAAATAAAATTTCTTTAATGATATTTTATGTTTGTATTTATTGATTTTCTTAATAAATTTTAACTTGTTTTCCAATCTGTCTTTCTTCATTGCCAGTTTCGATTTCCCAAATGGGTAAGCTGAAATGGGTAAGCTGAAATGGGGCTATCTACTTTAGGACCGTGTCTACTTCCGAAATTAAAAAATCAGAAAAATAGATTTCTGATTTCATATTGTATCTACTTTCCTATTTACACTCAAGTTTCCCTTTATATAAGTTTGAAGGTTTCTTTAATGTGTACTATTGAGTTTTTATATAGTTTTAATGATAAATTTTATTAATAACCTTTTTTGTTTGGATTGATTGACTTTCCTAATAAATTTTAACTTGTTTTTTAAAGTATTTCTTGACTGCAATTGTGAAAGAAATTCATCCAATTTCTATTTTGGATATTACTATTAGAAGGGTTTTATGATATTGACACTATGATTTTGTATTGGGGAAGTCTCCAATATTCCTTTTCATTTTGAAAATCGGAAAACTCACAAGTTTGTTTGGAAACCAGAATTGTCATTTTACTTAATAATTTTCTTTGCTTTCTCATCTTGCGATTTTCCATATTCCTCATCTCATAAACGGGAAACGGAAACACCACATATTTTTCGACTGAATGTTTGTTTCATGACCTCTAGTTCTAGTTCTTGATTTAGCAAATCAGAAGTTCGAAACCACTAAAAGTAAATATTTTCAAAAATATTTCACTGGGCATTTCGTGTGTACGGGCACATAGACTCGTAACTTACTCCCTGATAGTTTTTAATTGGGTAGACTAACTATTTTTATTTACTTTGGGAGATTGGAAAATAATATTGATATTTGAGATTTTAGCTCAAGACATTTTTGACTAAATAAAATTTCCTTAATGATATTTTATGTTTAGATTTATTGACTTTTTAATAAATTTTAACGTGTTTTCCAACCTATCTTTCTTGATTGCGAGTTTCCATTTCACAAATGGGTAAGTTGAAATGCATTATTTGGAGCTATCTACTTTAGGAATGTGTCTATTTCCGAAATTAAGCAATCGGGAAAGTAGTTTTTTGATTTCCTACTGTATCTACTTTTTCGATTTACACGGAAGTTTCACTTTAGATAAGTTTGAAGGTTTCTTTTATGTGTACTATTGAGTTTTTATCTCGTTTTAATGATAAATTTTATTAATGAACCTTTTTTGTTTGGATTTATTGACTTTCGAAATAAATTTTAGCTTGTTTTTTAATGTCTTTCTGACTGCAATTGTGAAAGGAATTCATCGAATTTTGACTTTGGATAATCCTATTCGAAGGGTTTTATGATATTGACAGTTTGTGATTTTGTATTGCAGAAGTTGGCAATATTCCTTTTCAGTTTCCAAAATTGGAAAACTCACAAGTTTGTTTAGAAACGAGAATTGTCATCTAACTTAATAATTTTGTTTGCTTTTCCATTTTGCGATTTTCGATATTCCCGATCTTGGAAACCGGAAACACCACATAGTTCTCGATTTCACAAATCTAAAGTCCGAAACCACTAAAAGTAAATATTTTCAAATGTTATATCCTATGTTGCTGCTTTGATCTCGTTTGTTGATCCATAATTAGTTGGGTTTTTAAAGAATTGAACTTACTATTTTTCACTCTGCTAAGGGTTTCTTTACTGTGCATTCCATGTGTGTCCTCACATGTAGACTCGTAACTTTGACATGTAAGTTTTCACTTCGTGACCGTTTTGCCTTGGTAAATTTAAACTCTCGTCATTTTTAGATATGGTTGCTAAAATTCAATTAAAGAAGGTATTTGCTACGACCAGGAATACCAAATCTAAAACGGCTCTTCAAGAGCAGAAAATCAAAGATCCCAATGCCGGTGTTTTCATTGACACTAGTGGGTATGCTATTTTGACAATTATGGTTTTTCCTCTATTGCTCATGACCAACTTGCCTATATGCACATAGCCAATTCTCAGCTACATTGCGTTGCAGTGAGAGACATCCTTTTATTCCTTACATGGACCATTTTAAGTGGGCATTGGACCACGTTGACATTAACCAACGAATGTTTCATTATATTGAGAATGTCTATATTGCTTCATTTCATCGAGATGTGTTTTCTAGGGCTTATGCTTTGAAAACCCCTAAGCATATTTTCTCATCAAAATTTTTGGATGAAGCCCTCGCCAAATTCAATTATGAACAAGTGGTGAAATCTTGGATATTGGCAGACCCAACACTAGTTATTCCCCTTTCACTTTAGGAGTATCTAGATTCTTGGTTTAGAGAGCCTTTCTCATTGCTGGCTGTCATGTTTCACACGTTATTTTGCTTACCCAACTGTTCCTCATTCAAAGCGAAATGGGTCCTTATGGAAAACCATGTTATGCTTATAGGTGATTCCTTCAAGTGGGCGCAAATTCTATTTCGCAATTTGCGGGAGGAAATTAAAAAATATCAGAGAACCGCGACGAACCGGAAACCATCTTTTTACATGTCGGGGTTCGTAATGGATGGATTCTGTGAGTGTTCTTGTTTCTCGGCCCTAAATTGGAATTGGAGCGATAAATGTCCACCTATTCATATATATTGCATTGATATGTGGGATGACAATTTCATACCTCATGTATATGAGCTCTGTGACTTGTTTCTCGGGTCAATGTACTACAAAAATTCCAAAGCTAATTGTAACAAATTTAAATAATAAACAACAAACAATATATATATATATTAAATATCAATATTAATTATTAATATTAATATATATTGATATTAATAATTAATAAATAATAAATGGTTATTAGTAAACTATTCTAAAATGACGCATCATTTCATGGATGGTAAACAAGTGCCTTTACAATTAATATATATATGGCACTCATGTTGTAATCTTTTATCATCATTCATCTTTAATATTTCCAATATGGAATTATTTTTCATTGGTTGATTATTCAACTGAGTAATCATTGTGGGTTAGAATGTGAATCATGTGGGTTTAGAAGTCTTTGGATGCTTAAGTGGTATCAGTGCAAGAACGAGAGTGAAAAATGAAGAAAAAAAATTACGAAGAATAAAAAAAAAACAAAAAAAAAAGAATTATCAACAAAAGAAATAAAAGGGGAAATGTTAAAAAACATAAGTTAAAAAAAATGTTCAAGGTTTCCTTGAATTTAGGTCCTTGACCTCACAATGGCTTTTAGCCATTCACATTCACAGTTTCTCTGGTAAAAATTGGTTTTTGACCAAAAACTGGCCTTTGGCCTTTGAGCGAAAAGTGAAGAATAAAAAATAAAAAAATTATCAACAAAGAAATAAAAGGAAAAAAGTTAAAAAACAAAGTGAAATAGCCCATGGTTTTACGAAATAACCTATTGTTTCACTTACAATATTTAAATCATAAACTAGTTTTATAAAATATGCTTTGAGGACAACACATCTTGAACCGAAAGGCAATGTAACAAACTTAAATAATAAACAAGAAACAATATATATATATATATATATATTAATTATTAATATTAATATATATTGATATTAATAATTAATAATTAATAAATGGTTATTAGTAAGCTATTCTAAAATGACGCATCCTTTCATGGATGGTATAAGTGCCTTTACAATTAATATATATATATATATATGGCACTCACTTTGTAATATTTTATCGTCATTCATCTTTAATATTTATTTAATATTTCTAATATGGAATTATTTTTCATTGCTTGATTATTCAACTCAGTAATCATTGTGGGTTAAAATGCGAATCATGTGGGTTTAGAATTCTTTGGATGCTTCAGTGATGCTCCTCCATTCTCTCAAAAAGCTAGGGAACTCATTTTAGTGTATGGCGAGTGGTATGTATGAGAATATTTCTCTTACATAAGGATTTGGGGTAGCAATATAGTGCACTTGCTTCCCAGAATAGTTCCGAACCGAATGGTGCTTCAAGAATTTTCCTACTAGACTGTGATTGATGGCCCTTTCTCCAAGTTTACCAAACATAAGAGGAAGGCCTGGCCCAAATTTCCTATGAATCTTGGAAATCTTATGGTAAAGAATCCTATTCATGCATCCTTGTTGGGAAAGGAGATTTATGTTATGAGCTTGGGGGAGGCACCCAAAAGAATGCGTGACCTAGCGACATATTTGGCTAATTTATTTGCTCATGAGCGTCTCAAATTTCAATATGTTCATGAAAATGAACCCGATGATTCCATGTTCCAAGTAGCTACCACTTTTCAAGAGGTAATTGGTAAAATTAGTGATCCAAAGATAAAGTCCCATCTGTACAAGTTTCAAAATGATCTTAAGAGAAGAAATATGCGATAAAGAGAAGATAAAGTCGAAATAAAACAAGATCTTAAGAAGAAGAAGAGAGAAGAAGAAGCGAGAGAACATGCCACAAGGTCTGTTGCTGATATTTCTTCTCAACCTAAGGACAAGGGAAAATGTATTCTTGAAGGCCCATAGAGCCCCTCTCTTACCACAATGGAAGATATGCCAGAGAAAGGGGCAGAACTCAAAAGAAATTTTGAAAAACTTGGGTCTCAACTGCAAAATAATGCAAAGTTAACTGAAGTAGATCCTAACAGACAAAATATTGTAGCAGGTTCTGAATAGGATCAACTGCCAAAAGAACGAACAAAATAAAAGCCGATTTCTTCAATCCCAATTGGCAAGAAAGAGGAGAGACTTGTACAAGAACGTTTGATCCCTAATACACTTGTGCAAGAACCTGCTGCACAAAAGGTAAATTCTTTATCACCAACTCAGATTGATAATCATGATACAAACATGGAAGAAGACGCTGATGCTGTTATGACTACCCTTCTATCATCTATCCCCAATATCCAAATCTTTTCTAGTATGTTAGGTTCACCATCTTCTAAGCATTGTTTTCCCGAGATAAATTTGTCATAAATAATGAGAGCTCCTATTAGCATGTACATGATTTTAGTTAACTCACCTATTCATAGTTCTCCTTCTTTCTTTTCACCACCTCAGCCTATCACTACATCTCGAGTTCCCTATATTTTTCACGATGAAATTCCTTCTTCCTGTATGACTCTTCCTCAAGAGGAAAATTTGCCTATATCTGATTCTTTTACATCACTCACCTTTACCTATGTTTCTTATCCTATGAATATTCTCCCTCTCAACATAGACATTCCTTTAAACCAAACCCAAACTGATCCTTTGGTTACCATCCATCTGGAAAGCATTTCATCATCAGAAGTTATCGCAGATTTTGGAGAAGATGCAGTGGTATCGTTTGGAAAATATTATTGGAGTAAAAAAGATAAAGATGTGGTTAAAAGGGGAGCCAAGAGAGCCAGACAAAGCTCAGCGAAATTTGTGCATTCCCTTGGTCGATTCATTTGGAAAGAAAACACAAGTGATATCCAGCAAGGGGCAGTGGAGACAACAACTGCCATGGAAATTTTTGTTGGAGCTCATTTTCAATCAGTTTCACAATTAAGTTAGGCTCTTGGTGAAGAAAAGAAGGAATTGGAGAAGGCCAAATAGGACTTAGCAGAAGCCCAACATAGGCATGAACAATAGATCAGCTAGTTGAAACAAGAACATGAAGATAGAGTAGAGGAATGGGGAAAAAAAAAGCTAAAGAAGTCAAACACCAGATTTGGAATGCAGATGTTGTGAATCAGCAACAAGTAGAGCAAATTGCTCTTATCAATAAAGAACTAAAATATGTTCATTTAGCCTCAAAAGGTTCCTCTTTTCTCGATCTAAGACTTGGGGATTTTAAACAGGTACTTTGTAAAATACATGAAGATTTTTGACAAGACGTGATAGATTTGTATAGCTATTTTGATGAGATGCAAGGATTGTACGACAGGTTTACCAAGCATTTTGAAACTCTTGAGGATCACCATTATCGGATGAGAGCAGCATCCACTGATTTAGAGCAAGTAAGAGGTTGGCAAAAACATATTAAGGAAAGACCCGATGGCTTGTAAATCTTAGACAAGTTAGAGTTGAAAACAACAGATGTTGCCATTGAGACATGGGAGGCTATGTGCAATTTAGTTGAATTTGTAGTCAATCCAGGACAAAAGATTTTTGAAAATAGATGGTCTACATCAAATAATTTGCTAACCTATTTGAGTTTACCTATTTTGGATCCTCTCAGCGAGGTACCTTGTCCTAAACTTCATTTGGAAGAAGTGGGAAAGCAGTTTGAGGATACCAAAGAGTTGATCCAACAAATCAATTAGTTCATAGTGCAAGATATAAAGAAATGGATAGAACCTCCCCATGCTTCGATAGCTCGAATAAAGCTGTTCATAAAAAAAATGGAAAGAAATCATAAGGGAGGAAATTTCCTCCCAAATTTGCAAGAATGAAATTCAGTTGAGGAATGCTCATTTTCAGGAAGTCGATGACATTCTAGATTTATTTTCCAAGTGGTGTTATGCCCTTGAGAAAGCCTAGAAACTATTTCACTGTATAAATCCATGTTTTCGGAATATTTTCTTTTCTTGTAAGTTTGTAATGTTTTTTAAATAGATATAGACATTGTGTTATCTGGGAATATTTATGTATGCAGCTGTGCTGGGGAAAGAAATTTCTATCGTGAATTTGGACTTATATTGTAAGTCTAAGAAACATTGTTTTTTGCAATTTGTGTATCTTTAACACTTGGATATTGTTCTTTGCAGTTTTATTTGTTAAGTTGGTCTAAATTAAGTTGAAAGAAGTAATTTTGATTTGCATGTTTGCACATTAATTGGTTGTTTTCTTTCATCTGTTATATCATGTAATAGTTCTATCAGGAAATTATTACTCATCTTGTTTAGGAGTAAGTTATTTTTCAATCCTTTTCAGTTTAGGCTCAAAGTAATTTTGATTTGCATGTTTGCACATTAATTGGTTGTTTTCTTTCATCTATTATTTCGTGTAATAGTTTCATCTTGAAATTATTACCTCTCTTGTTTAAGAGTCAGTTAATTTTCAATATTTTTTAGTGTATGCTCAAAGTAACTTCAGTTTATCAAATTTTCTTCTTGATTATATTACACTGTTTATAGATTAAATTTTAAATATATAATTTAATATTTAAACAAATTTTGTATTGCAAATTTTCATATTTTTTATTGAAATGTTGTTTAAAAATTGCAATAATTGGATTTTTTCTCTGGTTATTTTTCTTGTTCTTGTAATACTTTTCTGTTTATCCTCAAAGTAATTTCCTGAATCAAAAGTAGGAATTGGAAAAAAGGCTTAATTCGAAAGTTAAGTTTTCCAATTTTCTACTTTTTCCCTGAAGAGCGGAAATGCGAAAAGGGGAAATACTATGTTTTCCAATAATCAATACCCTATGTTCCGATTTGTGATTTATTATTTCCTGATTTCCTATTTCTGACATTTCAGATATCCGGAAACTGGAAACTTCAGTTTTTGCTAAGGTTATTTGGAGTATTCATGATTTTCGATTTTTGACATTTCATATATTGGAAAGCAGACACTAAGGTTTCTCTTGAAATAATTTGCTAGATTCACGATTTCCGATTTTCGATATTTTGGATATTAGAAAGCGGAAAGAACGATTTTTTTATTTATAATGTTTATTCATTTCTTGAATTTTTGGTATTTCAGACCTAATTATTGGGAATCACAAATCGCGGATAGTCCAAATAACACTAAGAAAAACTGGAATTTTTAGTTCTCGATATCCAATTTCGGAAATTTGGTATCGTGTTTCGAAATTCGGAAATAAATATTATAAAATGAAAATATCCATAATATATATATAATGTGTTTTTAATTTGTTTATATATATTGGAAATTATATTATTTTATTTTATTTGGAGAAATGAGTTGAAACATCATTTAAAATATAATAATTTTTTATTTATACAGTAAATTTCTAAGAAACAATTTTTTGTAATTGTATCAGATTTATACTTTTCTAAGCATGGTATATGAGGTTTATAGATTGAATAATAACAATTATTTCTATTAATAAATATGAAGTTTAACCTTGGATGTGAATGATGAGATTCAAATTCGCAAGTACTGATAGGGCTATTGTGGCAAATTGACGTTGTACTTGTTTTTGTCACCTATCCTACACTCATTACACATTAATGAAGTGGGTCTTGTTGTCGAGGCTATCCAACTTGGTCGTGATTTGAGTTTTAATGCTTGGATTACAATTGATTCAGTAGTCATGTCTATCATGAAGAATGGTGCCTCCACTGCTACAACAGGTTCCATTGTTGAGTTTAGGTACAACACGGTCATGATTAAATTTTCCAGTTATTAAATCTTGTGATCCAGCAGGGATCCAAGAAGGTGGCATGGAGTTGATCAACTAAGTATACGTTGTGAAATAGGAGTTTATTTTGTCTGTTCATATTATTTCTACATAACTTCTTTCTATGCCAAGTTTATAACAATGTTTGTATCCACGCGATGGCTCGTACGGCTAATCCTATTTCTCCCCTTCCATTTTGTCCGAGACAACATTAATTAGTCTCTTTCGACGAAGCTCTCACCACACGTATCAGCTTCAATGGAGGACACCGTGGCTACAGAGGTAAGGGACAATTTGACCCGATGGTCATTTCGTTATGTGGTTACAGTGCAATTTCGCTTGGTCGGGAACTAGAATTCATACAACAATCATTTTCCCCTATTAATGGCCTCTTGTTGGTTTTAGTGTGGTGATGAATCTTTCTCCCTCATTCCGTTGAGGTATTTCTTTCCTAACTGATCGGGTCTTAGGGCACTCTTGTTCTTCCTTGATTTTGTTACAGAACTGTTCTGTCTTTCTTTGCTTGGTTTTTATCTGCATCTGAACCATTATACTATGTCCAAGAATTGTGCCATGTCTTGTCATGCTGGGAGTGGCTATGGTCATGTGCAACGAGGGGCATGTGTGACAAAGGTAGATGGTTACAACAATGATATTTCTCCCCAAGTTCATTCCATAATAGATGACTGGGAAACGAGGCTGGTAAACAAGAACCTTGCTCGTGATATTGATGGGGGCAGCCCCAACCACTATTGGATCACCAAAAACATGATGGGGTCCCTCATGGACGAAATTATAGCCATATGGAATAATACTAAGTTGGAAATTTCACAGGCTATGTCCAAAATGGTGGAATTAGATATGGTCATCACCCACAGAAATGTGATGGCCATCTAGAAAAAATTAGCCCTGGGAGTTGACTCCTTGGGTGATGGAGGTAGAGGCAGTGTCTCTAAGGCTCCATCTAGTTCAATGAATGTCGAACCGGCTCCTACCATACCTTCTGTATCTACAATTCCTATTTCAATTTGGACTACGATTACCCAGCTTTCCAAACAAGCTCTTGAATATTATGCTTCTGTGGGGAAAGCAGATGCTTTTGTGGGAAAAGAGGATCCTTCTATGGGGAAAGAGGATGCTTCTATGGGGAAAGTGGTTGTTCTCCTATTGAAGTGTAGTCTACCATATTCATATGGGGAACTCTTTGGGCCTTTTCTTATCATTGAGGAAACACGAGACACACAGGATCCGACTGTCACTACCAGTGGTGCTAACTCATGAGCTTGTTTCTATTTCATTTTTGTCTATTTTGCTTCCTTTTTCTTACTTCTAAGTCTATGCTTGTTTTTAGTTTCAAAGGTCTCTTCGTAAACATTTCTTCATAGTAATTTTGTACGTAGCCCCCCATATATCACATGGGTTATTGTGGCTTTTTTTAATATCTCTGTAATTTTGTTTAAACCTCACTTAGTCAACAACATTCATTTTATGTATGGTTTTTATGCTCTTTACACTTCAACTGTAGATTTTTCTTCTTTTAACAGATTAGGGTGGTTGTTAGACCACTATTTTCACTCTACGCGAATTCTCAATTTTCTATAATATTTTGTATAGTTAATTAATAGCAATGCAGAGTTACAAAAAATAATAACATGAAGTTCAAAGATCTAATACATGTAAATATATTATTTCTCTTAATAAACCTAAAGTTAAAGATCTAATATACGTGAATAACTTGATTTGGGTATATGATTTTTTTTTAATTATCCAATGACAATTATTTATGTAAATAAATATGAAGTTTAAAGATGATTCGAGATCAAGATGACTTAATGGATTTATTGTTCTTTTATTTGAAAACATTGTTTAATAAGTTTTTTCTAAAAGCCGAAATTGGGAAATAAGATACAGGCTCCAACTGGAGAGCTAGATTTATGATAAACATTTGTGACAAAGAGAAAGGAATACAAACAGAGAACATAAAACTTTAAACACCAAACGACTTTAACAAAACTAAAGTTTTTCAATTTCTAGTACCTAGAGGTCGAAAATAAGAAATAGGAACTTCGACTTTTCTTTATTTGAAATGACAAAACTTCTAAGATCATAAATGTCGCAAATCAGAAATTGGGGAATCAGAAAGTGGAACATAGGGTGTATATTATTGGAAAACATAGGAAATAGGATTTCTGGAATCAAAATTGTCGAAAATCGGAAATCAGGCAATAGAAAATAGTAAAATGGGATGTTTCTTATTGAAAAACATAAGATTTGAGGAATCAGAAATGTTGGAAATGGAAAATTGGGAAATCAAAAATCGGAACATAGGGTGTGTGCAAGTTGGATACGTTTGTAGTTTTGGAAAGATTGTAATATTTTGCAATTTAATGTTTTTATTTATATACTGATTTTGCATTAGAAGCTTGACATATGAAATGTACATCAAAAAAATATATTTATTTAATTTACATACTATTTTACTACAACTCATAAGCGATTATTGATTTTTAATACTCATTTGTCAATTAGTATCACTTCATAGGATAATTTTCTAACTATATTTAATTGGAAAATGAGTTATTCAAGATTGATTTAGTTTTGTTTGTATTTTTACTATTATTTTTGTTAGGCATTTAGAAATAGTAGTTTGGCCACTCATTAGATTTTGAGTTTTGCATAATGATTTCTATTTTTTATTTTTATTAAGGTCTTCTTGCAGAAATCCTATGTCCTATGTTTTCCAATAAAGAACACCATATGTATTCTCCAAGATCCAATTTGCAATATTTCAAATCTTGGAAGTTTTGTATTTTCAAATACAGAAATGTCGAATTTTATATTTCCGATTTTCGATGTTCGAGTAGCAAAAAATGAAATACCTCGATTGAGGCTTTATTTTGACTGTTCATATTTTTTTCCAATAACTTATTTCTCCGCTAAGTCCATCCTTATTTTAAACTCGCTTTGCATTATTTTTCATCTCTCTGCCTCTAAATTTGGTGGAGATTTGGTCCATAAACTTGGTTTCATTCTATATATCGACCTGGTCAAGTGGGTAGTTAATGATGTAAGATTTAAATAAAATTGGTGGAATTAGGTATGTTCATAATGCACAGAAATGTTACGGCCATGTGGAAAAAATTAGATATGGGATTTGACTCCTTGGGTGATGGAGGTAGCGGTAGTGTCTCTATGGAATATTCACAGATATTTACAATTGATGTCATGTAAATTCAATTATCGTTGTTTTGATTTTGTTTTATTTATTTTTATTTTAGTTTCCAAATCACTTTAAATTATACCTTCCAAATCTTATTGCAAATATACCTATAGATAGCCTTTTTTGTATTTAGGTCAGTGCAAGAAGATGAGGGACCTTTTAGATGCAATCCTAGTTTTCGAAAACACGATCATGTTACAAAAAAAGACAGCGTGTTTTTGCTACATGGCACTTGCTATGGTTCAAACCGATCATGACATGTCATGGGACATGTAGGATAGGAAACCATATCCCGTACGCGTTATATAACTACAAAACGCATATGTGATCTGCAGTTCTAAAACACGTACGTGATTTGTAAAACTAAAATTAATTTATATAGACAGTCCCGAAACCCGCAGCCTATTCTACCCATCAGGAACGCGAAACCAACAGCGAATTGGGTGCTTGGGATTTTTGGAGGAGATGATTTAGTAGGAGGGGAGGAAAATCCACTGGTGAATTATCATCTAAACAGGTAATTCAATCACCCAAAGCATTCTTTTTTTTCAAATCTAAACCTATAATACTATTTTTTTATAGAATAAAACAACCAAATTTTGTATTATTTAGAAAATTGGAAATAACTGAGTCACTAATTAAATTCACATCTCCCTCAACCAAGATGAGTGAATAACTACAATGAATTCATTTTCAAGAACTCAAAAATTCCTAATGCAACCAAAAATTGAAAAATTTAGAACTCCTCCCTTTATACAATGTATCCATCCACCTAAAACGCAAATTTCCAACCCTCAAAGGACATTTCCCCATGATACTAATTTAATAAGTTTCCTCAAAAATGGCCATAACAAGATGAAAAGCATGTTCACAAGCATGAATAGAAAAAATGCATAAAAATTTAGTAAATTGGTTTCTCAAAATTTCATCACAAGTGTATGTAGCTATACATTTGCTCTTAGTTAAGCATCCTTAACTAAATGCCAAAACACATTAACAAAGAGCCTCTCGGGCCTTCCCTTTGAAACATAAAACAATGTATTATATAAAATCAACAATATATATATATATATATATATATATATATATACATATATATATATATAAACACAGAGTTAAAACTAGTAGCTATGACTAGTTTTATTCCTTCCTCTAGTAATTTTAGTAGCCACCACCATTTTTCCACTAAAATATTTGCACTTCTTGGTCATAGCACCCACCTCATTTGTGTTTTAACTATATCTTCCTTGGTACTTTGCTCTTTTTATGCACATAGGACTTACCCTCCGTGCCCCTAGCCTTATCGTAATGACAAAAAGTTGAAATATAAAAACCTTCTCATTGTGATATCGAATTACAAGTCAACACGTCCTGACACCCCCATGCAACCTCAGTATTCATTGGGGGACTAGTGCTAATTAATTAAGGGTCATCACCTAAACTAAATAGAACTTGAATTTTTCTTCTTTTATTCTATAAACATAATAAAGAAAATTATAAACATGTGATACCCTAGGTCTCCCTAAGATCCCTTGATCTAGAAAAGACATAAATGACTTTACTCAAACAGTCTATGCCCCTGCATCACTAGGTTTGTCAACCATTTTTTAAAATAGAAAAAAAAATGGGTAATATATTTCTACATGTCGAGTCTCTAAGCTCATCTACAACCAATTGTAGTCTAGTCCACAAATTCTACATTTTTCCATGTAACTTTTGGTTGGTTTCCATGTTTAGACAACAATGGAAATGGTGAACACCCATGAACTACCTAGAGTGCATCGTGAGAGTGTTCCCAACCATGATTGAGTCAGATATATTTAGAGGATATGGTGGCAGCCCTATATCACCCCTTTCTTGCCTCGCATGTCCTAATATTCCCTTGCCCCTTATCCAAGGGACATAAAGGCCAAAACATGTAAAAATAGCACTCCTAAATTCAAAGAAGTTTAAACCCAAGTGTGCATGGAAAAGTCACCAATGAGGGTGAAGAAGTGCCTTAACTTATAGAAAGAAGTTGAATGAAACTTACTATTTAATTGTTAAATGTTTAATTTTAAGTTTTAAATGTATGTAAGTGAATGCCATTAAATTGCTTACTTGAGTTTGATTTAATTTACATTTTCAATTTTGAAGTGATGTCATTATATACCATTTATATGTTTCTAATGATTTCCTAATTGATGTTTTTATTGTAGTTGCGGCTATGGACACAAATGCTGAAATAATAATTAGCTTGCCCACTTGAGAGGAATTAGTACTGCTTTTAGTGGTGGCGATAGGATTCATCGTTCACTTGCATCCACTTTGGATGCAATTGTTGAGACTATTTCATTGTCAAGCAACATACTATATGATATTACATCATATAAAGAAAGAAACAGACAAGAGTACGCTGATGGGATTGGCTACAATGCAATAAAAAAGTTGAAAATTACCAAAGAGCATATATTTTCATTGTTTAGGGACCCTCACATGGGGGAAATCCCAAATGCAAATAGGCCACATATCTCTATCGAGTGGTGCACATTTCAGCAATTTATTGATAACTGGATAGATAGATGGTATATGGTTTTTGATACGCCACCACACAACAACAGGGAAATCCCCCTATATTTTCTTCGGAAGATGTATGCAGAGTTCATGTTGGGTAAACATGTAAACTATTTTGATATATTACAATTTTAGGGGATCAATGGGGGGGTTCCCCAAAACCGACCCAATTCCAGGCTTCGAGACGTTGATTTCCCTATCCCTACACCTCGTAGGCTACCTGGGCCAGATGTCCCACCTGTACATCGTGTTATTCCATAAACACGTGATGCATATTTGAGTTTGGCATGGGAAGTTGTTCATCATAGCACTATGGTTCAACATATGGGTGAGGAAGGGACATTTGTCCTTGGTGTGGTACATACACCAAGTCGTCACGGTGCAGGACCATCTTCTTGTGCAGTACCACCCACTAATGCAGTACCCCCATATAGTGTAGGACTATCTACTAGTGAAACACCATCAGCACATTCCCAACCTACTTTTGACCTCACAAGTGCACATCATGTGGTTGTCCCTACTATGGTATTTCCTCAGATGTTGCCTTCAGTGGGTTTTTGAGTGATGTATGTATATGGTTAATTGTAATAAATTCTTCATTTATTTTCCTCTTTGTACACATATGTATAGTTTGAGCTATTATATTAATTTTGTGAACTTGCAGTTGATGCTTTATGCCGGCAGTGACGCCCTAGAGTTCCATGTTCCACACTCTACATAGGGGTATAACATTCCATCCAATGATCCCTTGGTTGGTGGAGATATTCATCTAGCATCCATTGTCGTATCTCACACCGAGGTAAACATTTTAAAATTTCATTTTTTTAATGCTTGTTAATTTGTTAATTTCCACATACTGTACATGTTAGTTCACTAATACTATCTATTGTCTAATATTTACAATTATTAAACTTGTAGATGCCATATCCTTCACGAGGGAAAGCAGTGATGCAGGTAGAATCCATGGTTGTATTGACCAAGGAAATATTTAGGCATGACATTCCATCCATTGATCCTTTAGTTGGTGGAGAGATTCATATAGCACCCATTGCCGCATCTCACACCAAGGTAAAAATTTTAAAAATGTCAGTTTTTTAATACTTGTTAATTTGTGAATTTCCACACATTGTACATGTTTGTTCACTAATGCTATCTACGGTCTAATATTTACAATTATTAAACTGGAAGATGCTAGATCCTTCATGATTAAAAGTAGTGATGGAGGTAAACATTTTAAACATTTTAAAAATGTTATTTTTGAAATACATGTATGTTAGTTGAATCATGCATTTCTAACTACATGAACTCTTGTTGACTATAGGCACCAACCGAAACACCTGGACCATTTCCTGGAGTTGTATCTCCTCATAGGCCATACGTGAACAAGGGTAATGTGTATATGAGGCGACCTACTCCTAGCAAGAGTCTAGTTGTCCACGAACATGGAGCTATTGATACCATAGTAATTTATATCCTTTGATGATATTTCTTGGTTAACTTGACATCCAGTGTATAAAATGTTTTGTTAATGTTTGATTTGCATGTTTACTGCATCAGGAGCCAGAGTTTACTATTGAAAACCGTGTAGGGATGGTTGATGCAACAGTAAGTGCTGCATCTACAATGGAAACAAGTCACACAGAGGTACAACTATTTCAACATGATCGTTACATAGTTTATTATTGTTGGTGTATGTTTATTCATGCATATCTAACTATTTCAACATTTGGTGATTGTAGCCACCACCAGCAGGAGCTATTGATGCAGCAATCAATGTGGTATCTACAATAACAACAAGCCACACAGAGGTACAACTATTTGAACATGATCTACACATAGTCTATTATTGTTGTCTATTGTTTATTCATGCACATGTCTAACTATTTCAACATTTGGTGATTGTAGCCACCACCACCACCAGTAGTTCCTGCCCCCTCTGGCTCGACCATGGATGTGACCATCCTTGATGTTCAACCAAAAACTCCATCTGCTACACAAGGAACACAATCCCCTTTGTCAGAATCTCTCACTGAGGTGAGATGTCCATTAATGAACAATTGTTTCATGCAATGTCCATTAACATTTTGATCATTATTGAGTTAATTTAGATATGGTATTTTATTGAGCTAATGTATTAGTACATAGTTAGTTGAATTTAACAATTGACATTTAATTTGTAGGATCCAGAGATGCACATTGGTCCTAGAGTTGTTCCTACAGTATCAACATCGAGAAAGAACAAGAGGAAGCTTGAGTTTTGATGTGTCTTATGGGATATGTACATTTCGATGCATGTACATGTGTCTTAGACAATTTTGGATACATGTACTTTTGGGGACATGTACATTGAAATTTCACTTACATGTACATGTGGCTTGGACAGTTTTGGATACATGTACATGTGGCTTGGATAGTGTTGGATAGTTGTGGAGACAGATGTACTTTTGGTTACTTTTGCATATATATGTACTTTTGGATACTTTTGGATATATATGTACTTTTGGAGACATGTACATTGACATTTCAGTTATAAATGAATGATACATTTCACTTTGAATTTGTTCTTTGGTTTCCACATGTTCTTGTGTCAATCTATTGTATTGATTTGTGTGGATTATCTATTACTTATGAATGCACTATGTCAAAAGAAAAAAATATTATATTTAAAGGTTTCAATGATCTCACTACATGCACATTAATTGGATATCTAATTAGAAATTGTGATTTTGGATGACCATTACAAGTAAAGTCAAAGTTCTTGCTCGTGTAATTTAATAAATATAAGTGCAATACAATGTATTTCAAGGTTTCAATGAGCTCACTACATGCACACCAATTGGATATATCTAATTAAAAATTGTGATTTTGGATGATTAAATTACAAGTTAAGTCAATGCTCAAGTGTAATTTAATAAAACTAAGCGCAATACATGCTTCACATTTCATCAACGAACAACAACACTATTCAACAAACCTCATGCACCCAATGACTAATCACTCAGCATTAAAGGAACTAGAATAGAATCGAAAGACCAAGAACCAACTTTGTGAATTAACCTGATTTGAAGCATAAGTCCATCATATTTGAAAAAGTTGAGTTCGACATTAGATTGATTCTGAATTGCATTGTGACAGTAAGATAAGATTAGGTTTAGGATTAGGGTTTCCCTAGTAGGGTTATGTTTATGGGCCATGCATGTTGAACAATAAACCCTAGTTATGACTAGGGTTTTCCAATTTTGTCCTTCATTGGCATGAAATGCATTATGCAAGTTTTCCCCTCGTTGGCATGACTGCATTGTCCCCTACTGAGAGAAACCCTAGTTTCATAAATCACCATATACAGTGGTCATCGGGAAATGTACAGGCGAGGGAGGCCCCCCCTAGCTAAAATCCCATGTCATGAATCCAACAAAATTGACGGTTCATCGATCGAAGGACCGAGCATCAATCTATGGTGAGTTAAGGGTCACCTCTAGATACTGTTTAGGGACACTTGGGGGACTTGTGCCCAATGTGTAAAAAACCTCACGGAGCTGCAATTTTGAATTCCATCAACCCCTGCTAGTGTTCTTAGGCATGGGAAATTTGGAAATGCCAACTGCATCCCCACCATCTGTGGATTTCCCAGTTTGGCCCTCGTTGGTGTTACAACATTGTCCCCTACTGAGCAAAACCCTAGGTTTAGAAACCATCATATATGGAGGTCACCGAGAAATGGACATGAGGGAGAGGCCACCCCCTAGCTGAAATACCACATCATGAATCTAGCAGAATCAATAGTTCATTGATCGGAGGCTTGAGCATCAATCTATGGAAAGTTGCAGCTCACCTCCAGATACCGTTCAGGTACACCTGGTGGACTTGTGCCTGGTGCGCAAAAAACCTCACGGAGCCACAATTTTGAATTCCATCAACTCCTGCTAGAGTGTTTGGGCATGGGAAATATGGAAATGCAAACCGCATCTCTACCGACCGTGGCTTTCCAATTTTGGCCCTCATTGGTGTAACTGCATTGTCCCCTACTGAGTGAAACCCTAGTTTCAGAAACGACCATATACAGAGGACATTGAGCAATGGACAGGAGGGAGAGCCCCCCCCCCCCAGCTAAAATCCCATGTCACGAATCCAACGAAATTGATGGTTTATCGATCATAGGCCCGAGCATCGATCTATGGTGAGTTGCAGGTCACCTCCAGATAGTGTTCAAGGACACCTGGTGGACTTGTGCTCGGTGCACAAAAAACCTCACAGATTTGCAATTTTGAATTCTGTCAACTCCTACTAGCACGTTTGGGAATGGGAATTGTGGCAACTCCAATCGCATACCCACCGTCTGTGGATTTCCAAGTTTGGCTCTCATTGGCACGACTGCATTGTCCCATACTGAGCGAAACCCTAGCTTCAGAAACCACCGTATACGGAGGTCACCGTGAAATGGAAAGGCGGGAGAGGTCC
The DNA here is from genome assembly GCA_001517045.1 of Pseudotsuga menziesii. Classification (NCBI taxonomy): domain Eukaryota; kingdom Viridiplantae; phylum Streptophyta; class Pinopsida; order Pinales; family Pinaceae; genus Pseudotsuga; species Pseudotsuga menziesii. Next base: position 181,670 of record LPNX011053030.1, read on the forward strand.
CCTGCTAGATAAAATTCCATGTCATGAATCCAATGGAATTGACAGTTCATCAATCGAAGGCTCGAACATCGATCTATGGTGAGTTTAAATTCACCTACAGATATTGTTCAGGGACACCTAGTGGGCTTGTGCTCGGTGCGCAAAAAAACTCATGTAGCCGCAATTTTGAATTTTGTCAACTCTTGCTAGCGTGTTTGGGCATGGGAAATATCGCAATTCCAACTGCATCCCCACCATCCATGGATTTCCAAGTTTGGCCCTCATTGGCATGACTCAATTGTCCCTTACTAAGCGAAACCCTAGTTTTAGAAACCACTGTATACGGAGGTCACCTGAAAATGGCCAAGAGCAAGAGGGACCCCCTAGCTAAAATACCATGTCACGAATCCAATGGAATCAATGGTTCATCAATTAGAGGCTCAAGCATCAATCTATGGTGATTTGCAGGTCACCTCCAGATACTGTTCAAGGACACCTGGTGGACTTGTGCTCGGTGCACAAAAAACCTCACGTAGCCGCAATTTTGAATTTCATCAACTCTAGCTAGCATGTTTGGGCATGGGAAATATGGAAACTCCAACTACATCCCCACCATTTGTTGCTTTCCAAGTTTGGTCCTCGTTGGCATGACTGCATTGTCCCCTACTAAGTGAAACCCTAGTTTCAAAAAACTATGTATACAGAATTCACCGGGCAATGGACAGGAGGGAGAGCCCCCCCCCTAGCTAAAATCCCATGTCACAAATCCAATGAAATTGACGGTTCATTGATCAGAGTCCCAAGAATTGATATATGGTGAGTTGCAATTCACCTCCAGATACCATTCAGGGACACCTGGTGGACTTGTGCCTGATGCGCAAAAAACCTCACGGAGCCACAATTTTGAATTCTGTCAACTCCTACTAGAGTTTTTGGGAATGGAAAATATGGCAGCGCCAACCACATCCCAACCATCAGTGGCTTTTGAAGTTTGTCCCTCATTGGTGTGACTGCATTGTCCCCTACTAAGCAAAACCTAGTTTCAAAAACCACCGTATATGGAGGTAACTGGGAAATGGACAAGAGGGAGAGGCCCCCCTAGCTAAAATCCCACGTAAAAAATACAACGAAATTGACGTTTCATTGATTGAAGGCCCGAGCATCGATCTATGGCGAGTTGCAGGTTACCTCCAGATATTGTTTAGGGACATCTGGTGGACTTGTGCTTGGTGCGCAAAAAACCTCACGAAGACGCAATTTTTAATTTCATAAACTCCTTCTAGTGTGTTTGGGCATGGGAAATATTGCAATGCCAACCACATCCCCACCATCCATGGCTTTCCAATTTTGGCCCTTGTTGGCATGACTGCATTGTCCCCTACTAAGTGAAACCCTAGTTTCAAAAACCACCGTATACGGAGGTCACCGGGAAATGGATAGGAGGGAGAGGCCTCGCCCTAGCTAAAATCCCACGTTACAAATTCAATGAAATCAACGGATTGTCAATCAAAGGCCCGAGCATCGATCTATGGAGAGTTGTAGGTCAACTCCATATGTCGTTCAGGGACACTTGGTGGACTTGTGCCCGGTGCAAAAAAAACCTCACGGAGCCGCAATTTTGAATTTCGTCAACTCGTGCTATCGTGTTTGGGCATGGGAAATATGGAAACGCCAACTGCATCCCCACCATCAATGGCTTTCCAAGTTTGTCCCTCGTTGGCGTGACTGCATTGTCCCCTACTCAACAAAACCGTAGTTTCAGAAACCACCGTATACAAAGGTCACTCGACAATAGACAAGAAAGAGAGGCCCCCCCTAGCTAGAATCCCACATCATGAATTCAATAGAATCGAAGGTTTTTTGATTGAATGCTCGAGCATCGATCTATGGTGAGTTGCAGGTCACCTCTAGATACCTTTCAGGGACACTTGGTGGAGTTGTGCCCGGTGCGCAAAAACCTTACGGAGCCACAATTTTGAATTTTGTCAACTCCTGCTAGCGTGTTTGGGAATGGAAAATATGGAAACTCCAACTGCATCCCCGCCGTGCATGGATTTACAAGTTTGGCCCTCGTTGGTGTGAAATACATTGTCCCCTACTAAGCGAAACACTAGTTTCATAAACCACCATATATGGAGGTCACCGAGCAATGGACAGGCGGGTATAAGAGGTGAGTTGTCAAGAAGGAAATTATACAAGCCTTAAAACATAAAGTTATCATTGCAGAATCTTGTTTTCATCATCCTAGTTTTATATATCAGCTGAAATAATCGACAATATTACCTACTTGAAAAATTAGGGTTTTAGTCCTGCAAGAGAGCCTACAAAGAACTTTGACAGGTATGACCTAAAGAGGTACATGTATGTATTCTAATGTTATGTATATCATGTGAATGAGATATTGAAATGTTCATATGATTGATATATAGGTTTTATTGATCATATGTAAAATTTGGCATGTTCATTAATGTGATATACAAGAGAAATTTTGGCATATTTATAAACAACATTACGGAAAATTTTGCATATCAAGAACACAAAATTGACATATTCATAAGAAACATACATGGGAAAATTAAAATTATGATACATACCTCATCATGCTAGATCCCACCTATTATCATACAACCAAGCCCTGTAGATCATCTCTTATAATGATGGTCTCCATTAGTCTCTCGTGCTCTGTATCTGGTAAGAAGTAGCGTACCTTCGATGAATTTCGGCTAGGCATTGTTCGTACCTGGAGGTTTGTACTAATGATTAAGTTGGTAACGTGATACACACTTGCACCTGGTTTGTAATCCCTGTAAACATATCCACCCTTCTTTCTTGCATTGTTTTCATGTGTAAGGTATTCACCTTTAACAACCATAGACCCGATGGGGAAGTGGTTGTTTTCATCATTAGTCATGGACATAATCAGGGTTTGCTTTCCCTCTATACAACATTCCAACCAATAATCACCACCCCATTCACTATCTTTTGAGGCAACCACTGCGTATATGTGTCATGCATAGTATGATTATAGGTATATGATCAAATATTTTTCATGTGATACAAGGCCATTAATGTGAGTTTCAAGACTACGTAAATAAAAAAAAAAATGTTAAGGAAATGCATCATACCAGGTTGTACACGGTCTTAGACATGATCAAAATCCATAGAAATAGACGATTGGTCTTCTTCTAATGAAATTAACTCAACAATTGCACGTTGATCAAGTGGAACTGATATGCGATCCAATCCATCAACCCAATCCAATGATTCACACACATCCCAGTCACCATCACAACAAGGAGGGCAAAAACAAGCGATTTTTCTAGTCCAAATTTCAAATATTGGGTTATCAGAGCTTTGAACTGAATGAAAGCCACGAGTCCCAAGAATAGTCTTGCATTCCCATGCATGTGAACGATCTATGTCTACCACCTCCCAAGAAAATCTCTCCACATGTCTCTTTCTTGTGTATTCTACTCACATAGTTGATTCCTCTCCCATTGCTGATGTGCACCACCTGACTATAGATTGATCATTTTGAATAGTAGATATTGTAGATAATTTCAATTCCTCTCTTCGTAGGGCTGTTTTGACACATGCTCTAGCTCCATCATCCTCTCCTTTACCATGCCCAGTCTCAAAATAGTTCCACATATGTGGAACTTTGTAGTTTTATGCAATGAGCACAACCATTGAAATATGCATGCATTTTTGAACTAACCAACACATCCATCAGACCAAATCCAGCGTTGATCCATCTATATGTTCCTGCCCTTGAAGTGATCATAGAACATGATGTAGCAATGACGTACATAGTGGAAGTCATGGCACCTATCATCACTTATGTAGAAGTGATATTCCTTTAGAATTTCTCTTTGCTCTTCACTGCTATTTGGGCCATGCCTATATGTGATATGCACCATCAAGGAAACCTGCTTAGAGTGATAATACTAACTTTGGATCTCATTTTGAGGTTGCAGAGTATAGTTCTTGGCAAAATTAACAATTGGAAGTATAGTACCATGGGGAAATGTATCTCTGCATATTCGAAAATTCTCATCCTGCCATCGTGCCAAGTGGACATGCTGAACATATTGATGTGTCTTTTCAATAAATTCCTTGACGAAGACACTAACTTGTACATGTTGACACAAAATGATCTCAATATCAGGTTTTTTTTGTAAGGAATGAAATGCAACTATTCAAACATAAATTTATAGATAAATGCATGTACCTGAGATGTCACCAATTGTATTTTTTTTTATTTCTTTCCCTTGGACTATTTCATAGCTGATATATTTGAAACTTTTCATGTCTATAACCATATTCCCAAATTCATTGTCTCCACTCGTGTGCATACATTGGCTCAATAATGCCATTCCATCACAGTTGGACCAAGTTCCATCCAAACAATATTTTGCATATTATGTTTGCCCCTCAAGCCTATTGCACATGATACTATGAATGAATTCTCTTGATGAGGTCGGTGGTATTGTCAAGGAGAAATCCTGCACATGGTTAGTATGCAACACACGACGAATGTACAAAAATGTTTCATAGTAATATTCATATTCTACATGGTATCTACAACAACAAGTGTTACGAAGAGTATTTATTCTAACATACGAGGGCTTACATTTCTCAAAAGATCTTTGCCCCAAATTCAATTGTCTATGTTCCTTCCTAAATTTCTCGTATAGTTCTATCTATTTTATATCAAGAAGATGCTTAATATGTGGTTCACGACCCTTTAAACCCCTTCTCAGTTTTAGTACATCCTTCCGGTTTGAAGAAGGACTTGCATGATCATGCCAAAAACTATGCACTAGTCCCTTTACTGCATCAACTAGCTTCATGTCACGATGTGGAAACCGACCAATAAAGGCCCAAAAATCTATCTGGGCGGTTGTGCCAAGATGTTCTCTTCTAATAGAATACCTACAGATGGTTTTTACATTCAAATTAACTAGTTTATATGTAGTCTTGAGAAAACGAAGGACCCTGGTGTTCTTATTTACAATTGCTTGTGACAACACATGACGAGCCGCATTGCAGTCGTTTGAATGTGTGTTCTTATGAATTTTACCAAAGGCATCTACTAATATTTTAACTATATGAGAACTTGGTCAAGAAGTCTTTATCATCTTTATCCCTAACGATTTCCTAACAATATTCATGCCCCTAGATTTTAACAATGATAAAAAATAATCTACATTTATCTCCATCACATTTAGAAACAAAATATTTATTTAGTATCTGTCGAGTTTGATAAGCAAGACTACATTTAGATAGCGTACCTTCAATGGAAGTGAGGAGTCCTTCATCAACTTGTATATGCTTTGGAGTTCTGCTACGTGTGCTTTCTAATGTAGGTAAGGGGGTTGGAATTCTATCATGTACCGCATCAACAATATGCTATGGCATTTCAGTAGCAACTTGTTGTCCTTCATTCTCTTCCTGGTAGTTGGATGGTGGAAGTCCAATAGGCACATCGATGGTCCGGATAATATTTTCTTCTTCAACAGTAGGCTCCATGTCCAACGCCTCTTCAACTGTAGGCTCCATGTCCAACGCCTCTTCATGACCTTCGTCTTGAGATGGTAACTTATCAGTTTGACTTGATGTGGGATTTGAAACATCCTCTAATGAGCACCTATATTTTGCTTCTTGAATACTTCCATGGGGTGCTTGTTCAACAATTATTGTAGAAACTGAAGGTCCCTATAGTGAATGCTTCCTATTTTCTTGTGCTGGATTAAAAGGATGAACATTGGTATCCTCTATAATTGGATTTGGATTAGTTTCCAAAGAAAGCTTCTAATTCATCATGTCTATTCTTTTCTTTTCTTTCTCTTCTTCGATGACTTCTTGAGGTCTCTTCTGCCTTGCTGATTTTCTTCCTCGGTTACGTACATTCCCCATCACCACATTGATCAATTCAATATAGCTTGTTTTTGTTGCTCCTCAATTACAAGCTTTCAAACCTTTAAATTGATTTATAACTATTGATCCTTCAAGGTGCTTCAATCTTCCTTCTCAATTGTTCATATTTCCCATCAAAACAATGATGAATGGGAAAATTTACCTTTGGTTCTCTTGAATAATAAGAAAATGAAAGTTAAATCATAAATTGTTCCTCAAGCTGATTCTCTTGTACAATTGTGTATATCCATAATCACCATGAAATGACATTGAAGCTTGATATCTTATCCTCTGTGCTCCTCAACCATGAAAGTCGTCCTCAATGCTGAACCTGCATAACAAAAAGAATGATGGAGAATGTGTATTATGAGTATTTCCACAGGAGGGATCGTGCTCTTGAAAAAAAATGCACGATAATCAGATTTTCGTAAAAACTGAGTGAAGTTGTTCTTGGACAAAAAAATCTACTGTTTTTACAATCCTACAAGGCGCACGCATTATATAGAGTAAAAACGCGTACATGATTTGTACAAGTAAAATGTGCACGCATTATTTTTAAGCACAATTAATAGGGTAGGTGCACAACTAAGGCAATGAATAAAATCATAAGAAAACAAATGTTTTCTATGGTTAGAAACAAAGCAAATGTTTTTAGTGTTCCCTTCTTTTCATGCATATAAATGTTTCTCTCTATACCCGCAATAATCCCTACATACCCAGGTATCTCTTTCTAAATATACCTCCCTCATTCTCTCTACATCCCTCCCTATATGTTTCTTTCTCTCCCTTACTCCATCCCTCCCTCTCTCACCGTGAGGATGATGAACATGATGATGATGGTGAATACGATGATGATGATACTAATGGTGATGAAGATGATGATGATTATCATGATGGTGATGATGATGATGATGATGATGATGATGATGAAGATGATGATGATGATGTTTGTGATGAAGATGAC